>OY293308.1:19512523-19621436 GCA_958502075.1 Orchestes rusci | reverse complement strand
AATTGTTGGTGCATCAAAGAATGAGTATTAATGCCTAAAATACATGACTCAAATTTCATAAAGATATCTACAGTAATGACAAAGTTATTGTAAAAAAAGTATCTATTTTTTAAAACTTTGACACCCTGTATCTCAAAAGTTAAGGCGGTTAGGACATACGTTCATATGATTTTTTTTTTTTAAAATGAGCCCAAGAATCACCCCCTTTATTATTAGCATGTTATTCTGAAACACCCTGTAGAAAATTTAATCCAACTAACGAATTCCCTTCTGTTAGAATTATTGTAAATGCCATACCGAGTGCCATACCAACTCGGATTCAGAATATCTTGGAGATAAAATGATAATCTGCCAGTGTCTTGTACGATCCTACATAACATAATTATCATTTTATTGAAATTTGAGGCTGAAGTTCACTTCTTCTGAGCAAATTTTCTTCCTACTGCTTAACTAATATCTACCGTGCTTAGATAGCGTTATCCCACAACGTCTCCCAAGTTTTCTATCAAATTAAACTTCAAACAATGTAATATTACTTAGGACACGAGAGGAGACTATATTGATTACTCTCACAAATAAAAGATTCATATCTCAGCGAAATACTTCAATAAGACTGTGTTAGACTTGAACGCCAACAGTGAGTTCTTTTCCTATTTCATTCGTAGCCTACGGCTCTATGCACATAGCGCTGGTGACATTACTGTTTCCTTTCCACAAATATAAGTTTACACAGCTTGGAGATGTTTAGCGTCGTTTGAGACGGAAGTTAATATCCTGTGAAAATATTCCGCGTAGCCCAGAGGCAGAGAAATTGGGAATTTAACGCTTGCGAAGTTCAGCGTTTTATGGTTTAGTTGATACTACACTAGTTTAAAGTGCTATTACTCATCAACCTATTTTTATATCAAGGTGCTGAATGTAGATCACGTGAATATGTTGGTAATCTTGGGTTTACAGAAGTATACAAAGTATCATAACTTGATAATTATATCGTTATGTTATTCACTGAAGATTGCCTGCAACATATTATATTACTGACAAAATGAGTATCATCCAATTCTTAATGAGAAAAAAATGTGTCTCTGTGTCATTCTGTGTCACAGAATAATCAGTCTCGAGAGATGTGATGAAAGCCATTTTATTATGTCTGTGTTCAGGTCATCCCTATTTAGAATAATTATTTTTGAATATCTCCAATAGATTTCTCATTTGACACAAGGCATTTCACTGTTTTACATTTGTTATCGTTAACGAAGGTTATATGAAATGTATAAAGTTGGAAAATGTTATAATCGACAAAATAGAAATATAAAATAAAAGTGAATATGAAAAGTAACGGCTTGAAAAACATTTTTTTTACTGCTTCTCATCACACATTATCCTCAAATTCATTATCACCTGGCGTCACGTACATACATTAGATAATCTATTTATGCATCGAATTTTAGAGTCAACGACAATGATTTTATATTGGTTCCCATTAGCGAATGTTTAGGTTGTTTGAACTATAGCATATCTTGATTGCTTTCTGGTTCTAAATATTGGCGCTTCCATCTGTTTATTAACATTCATATGTATACCAACTTTGCAGCTCTAGGTATTACTATTTTTAATGGGTCAATATTTCTTAATTTCCATTTTATCAATTTACAGACGTTTTATAGTCATGTGTAAACGTCAATTTGAAGATGATACGTAATATGCATAACGCATCTCAATTCAGATATTGTTAGAACTTTCGCTAAGGGGAAAATGGATGCAGGGTTTTTTAAAGAAAAAATAATGATTTTGATATTTTGGGAACGTTGGATCATTTGGGAAACAATTCCCACTGCAATTGATGCATTTCGCGAGGGTGGGTTTGGATTTGTTGCATCTAGAGTATTCTGCATGGCTCATGTCGGTGACATAATAGTTACTTTGGACTACTTTGGAGAAAAAACTAGTAATATTCGCATTCAATAGGAATCTCTGCTATGTATCTTCACGGTTTGTCGGAAGAATATACAATATGGAATGTTTCCATTTGTACGTCAGTAACACGCACGATGAAAAATTCAGTTTTAGTCTTGAATCACAGCTTATCACGATGAAAAATTTAGTTTTAGTCTTGAATCACAGCTTATCAAGGTATTACTTTCATTTTTAGTTTCTCCTTCTCCACTTCCACCTCGACTTCCACGGACTTACGAATAGAAAAAAAGAACGGAAACAAGATTGAACATTTTTTTTAGAATTGATTTCTTTTTGAAAAGCAAGGGGAGGAGAGAGAAAACCTTAAAATAGAGGCAAAACTATCAAGATGAGTACGAACAGTTAAGTACTGTATCCTCGACTAGCTTGTCATGGATATTTTATCCCAAAAGCATGGAAGTAGAAAGGGGTGGAGACGACATCACGTGACTACAATGGGATCGCTTTCGCCATCTTACCGCGATTGTGTTTGTCTACATTTGTAGAACGGTTTTTTGCAGTTTTAGCTGTGTTGTGAGGATTATTTTGTGTGTTGTTACATTGCTCAATTACGGTTTCATGTGCCCTGGAAGTTGTGCGAGAAGATACGCTATCGATAAGAAAAAATCGAATCGGATCACATTTCATAGGTTAGTACAGCATAATACAGAACCGGGATATGAAATTTGAGTCGAGTTTTCTGAAATACTCATATGGTTGAGATTTGTAAATGTTTAATCACATCATATGAATGTTTAGCAGCTAGTTTATAATATTTAAAATCACTGATTTTTTTGTATTAAAAATTGAATAATGCTAATTTTTGGAATACGACATTATCAAACATGGGACGCAGTAGCATCAGAATCACAGCGCTTTCATCGACAATTTTTTGCCACCCCCTTTACTACTTTACCTCAACTCGAAATTCGTCATTTGTAATTATTTACCATAGAAATCTCCTATTCGATGACATTCACCGGTATTCTCATCTATTATTGATTTCTAGAGAGTGTTCCCTTAACCTTCGTAATACTGACTGACTCAATACCCCGTAAAGTACTAACTGGGGTGATTCTGTACCCCTGCTAATTAGTAATTCAATACTTTTTCACCAAAATTTCTTTTTCATGTTATATTTAATGTTAAATCAAAATTTATAATAATTATGTTTACAGAATTAGAAGATAGATAATAATATGACTTATTCCAATGGATATTTTAGTCTCCATAAAATGAAGGAATTTAGAGCTGCAGTAACAATGAGATGAAAAAAAATCACTATTTCTGATAATTTGCAGGAAAAAACATGTCCAAATGGGTTTAGTTAGTTTAAATCCAGAGTAACAATTCTGAAGTATTTCTATCTGTGATCTGTGGGCCAGTTTGCCCCTGTCTACGTCGCCATATTGCAGCTAGTCTAAGCTTCACCTACCGATCCCATTTTTCTATCACTGTTAGAATGTTCCTTAGCGACTTTTATGATTCTATCTCGATGGCCAAAAATTTTTCTTGCATTTTTAACATTGCTCATCATTATATTTTCGAAATATTATTACTTAATCAATACAAATCAACATTATCTGGTATTTTTATCGTTTTTTCACGAAAACCGGACCTTTTTGAATACAAAGCAGGATCAAAACAAATAGTCCATTATATAACCAATCTCAAAACCATCAGCTAATTAGTTTTTGCTGTCGTTTTCCTGATCCGTTATTATTACTGCTAGCGACCTTGCGCCTTCTAACCCAAGAATGCATGACGAAACTGTGTTTCTGGAGAAAAAAATTCAATTACAAATGAATAATAAATGTGTTTAATGTTTAATGGCCACACAGCCGCAAATGTTGATTGTCCTTTGGATTCTGTAATTTTTAAATTATTGTTGTGCACACCTATTTTTGAGGGTAGTTATCTGAAAACTTGTTTTCACTTCCCTCTAAAATAGGAAGGAACATTCACGGAAGTCCATCACTCGTCTTTATATCAGGGCTACCGGGCTACGTATCAAGAACCGAGAAAAATGCTTTCTTTGAATTGAATCCTTGGGTGGTATTATACTGAAAAAAATCGTGTCTTGATCGTATCGCGATGATGATGCTACATGGAATGACATAAAGAGTTCATGATTGATTTTTTGTCTCGGTCGATACTACTATAAACATGTATTATGATCGTATATTTTTTTGGCGTTATTTTTGCTTCATATTTTTGTTTTTTATTCATTTAATGTTCGGGAGAATAAATACATGGAATATCCGAAGTAATTATGTATTCCGGAGGCAAGCAAACTTTAATAATGCCATATTTTCCTCAAATTTCAAGTTAATACAATATTCAGTTTCAACTTTGGAGATGTCTTGATGATTCAAAGTTAAGAATTAATTAATTTACTTACTTCAAATTTAGTGAATTTATTTTCAAGTGTTCTTTCGATATGTACGTCATTTGAGCTGGCTTTATTACGAGGTTTCATGTTGAAATTAATATGAATCAAGGCATGTGCAACAAGCTTTGATTCATTTAATGAGGCACATCAAGGTTTAAAGCATGTTTTTGATAAAGGGACATACTCCAGTACTTTTTTATTGCTGTTGTCAATATTTACTATACCGGGTGCGCTAATAGTGCGTGGACGGGATATTGCCGGTTTATAAAAGCACATTTTTAAAACTCGTTGCTAAGGCGTGATAGACAGACCGTAAGGCTACAAAACCAAAATAGTTTCACCTCATTCGCACTGTATACAGGGTGATTCATATTAAAAAAAAATATTAAATGGAACCCCCTGTATATTATTACATATTTGGGTTCCTTGGTCAATTTCAGATCGACTTTATGTACCACCCATGGTATCTTGAACGGACCTTTCACCCGCAAATCGCTTTTTTTTTAAAAAGTTGATGTTTAAAAAAGATTGAATATCGCATTGATCCTAAGAGTTAGAGAATTGGGATTTTTGAGTAATTCTAACAATGAAATGTCCTAATGTAGGTCGTATGTACTAACTTCAATTCTTTTTGAATCATAAGAAATCGTTATGCCAATTTAGAAAACTCCAATCAAGACCAACTTGATTTTTTCAAATGAACCTAACTAACTTTTTTAATGCGATCGAATTGAGGTGTAAAGATAAAATAAAATAGAACGAGTTGTACCTACATTCAGGTCGTGATAAAAAGATAAACAATAATCAAAAATTGATTGTTTTTAGTATTTAGTTAGTTTATTAAGTGTTTTCTTAAGTTTTGACTTTATACAATGTGTCCATCAACCTGTGTGTATGTGTAAACCCTCTTGAAAATGACTGTTCAAGTCGAAACGCGTCGGGGTTAATTTAATAGAAGAAATGCGAAGTGAAAAATGTTAATTTTTTTAAATTTTATCAATAATAACTTGGTGTTTAGTGTTATAATACATTCAGTATTTGGAATTTTAATACTTAGTCTATTTTCCACGGCCTACTTGGTTAGGTAGGTATTGAGAATTGATATTAACGTCGAATTATTTGGAAATGTGGATTAGAAAGAAAACTGCCAGAGATAGATACTAACAACCATATATCGCCAGAAAGCTCATAAGATTTTACATTCGATCGCATAAAAAAAGGTTAGTTAGTTTCATTTGAAAAAATCAAGTTAGCCTTGATTGGAATTTTCTAAATTGGCATAACTATTTCTCATAATTCAAAAAGAATTGAAGTTAGTACATACGGCCTACATTAGGACATTTCACTGTTAGTATCACCCAAAAGTCCCAATTCTCTAACTCTTAAGATCAATGCGATATTCAATCTTTTTCAAACATCAACTTTTTCAAAAAATAGCGATTTGCAGGTGAACGGTTCGTTTAAGATACCATGTGTGGTACATAAAGTCGATCTTAAATTGACTGAGGAACCCAGATATGTAATAATATACAGAGGGTTCCATTTGAAAAAATATAACTTTGATATGAATCACCCTGTATACTCAGTGCGAATGAAGTGAAACTATTTTAGTTTTGTAGCCTTAAGGTCTGTCTTTCACGCCTCAGCAACGAATTTTAAAAATGTGCTTCTATAAACCGGCAATATCCCGTCCACACTCTATTGGCGCACCCTGTATAAGTATTTGAAATACAACATTATTAATTTTGCCAAATAAAGTCAGCAGTTATCAAAACACTTCTTCATAACTTGATAGGTCTGTCCACAAAATTGAATTTTTTATTGAAAATGGTAGGTTTAGGTGTAACATAAAACCCTATAAAGTTCAAAAAAATAGTCAAATATTTTCTGTGTTATTCTTTACATAAATTCCCCAAAACGCGTAGAGGCTAGAAAAAGGGTGTGGCGTCACCTACGCGCTTATTTGCTGTAGTCATAGGTAACGTTCTGTAGCTGTCAACAACTACATAGTATCACAAACTACGTCACGTCTACCTTCGGGAAATTATGTGAATCTCCTTTCTGGAAACCGTCCGCCATATTTGCGGAGAATAAATTAACTTTCTTAATAATTAATGGGAATGCTCTATACTGTCGAACTCAAAACACATGCAAACTCTAAAGCCCCACATTCATCTACGAGCCCGGACCCGACTTCCAACCCGGACCCGACTCGCGACCCAATCGTGCTCGCACACACATTAGTCGAACCCTGTCAACTCATAGGCATTTATTTTCTTGAAAAAGAACGATAAAATCATGCTATTATGCCTTGTTGTTTACAAGAGTCTTTTTGATGTCGCCGGACAAATCTGCCTGTTGCCACACATACGGGGGCGGGTCGGGGGTTCGCCGTCAAGACCGGCGAGCCCGCGACCCGTACCCGGATCTCTTTACTCTTTACAAAACATTGGCGGATCGGCCGGCGAACGAGTCGTGGCTGACCGATCCGGCGAGCTCATGCGCTGATGAATGGGGGACTTAGTATTGTTTTGACGACTAACGTCACAATAATTGAATATAAGTACGTTCCGTCTTCCTAGTATCTAGCAGCAAGTATCTGGCGTCACAGTGCGTTTTGTTCGTTAAACCTAAGCACTCAATTTCAACGGCTGCTGTTGTATTTAAGATTGATTTTTTTTTCAAGCACAGTTCGAGTATTGTTATTATCATATCGAAGTCTTTGTTTTACAATACTTTTCATTTATATTTTTTTTTTTGTGAACAGATCTACTGGTGAGACAATACAGAATTATTATTTATACCATCAAATGCTTGAATGTTCGCTATTCAAGCATAATGACCCTCAATGTTCATATAGGTAAGCTGAAGAGACTCCTATTCATGGGACGAGTGAGCTTCAATAGAGTGTCATTATATCTTACACTTGAGACTTTTCTGTATACGTGTGTTTCTAACATTTGTATAATATAAATTAATTTTTCATTCTCAGATACATACGTTCCAGTAACATGAGGTTTCTCAAGTTGAAGTTTTTTTTCCTGTCTATTCTAGATGGTGTGTATTACAAAATATTTTGTATCAATATTCTTGTTTAATTTCCAAATGTATTCTTGGTTTACACTTTTCAGTGAATGTAGCTTCTATCTATAAATTTTTTTCAAATTTGGCAAAATAACTTTGATTGATTTTTTGGGAACATCATGATCAGGTACTATTCAATTTACCTAGTTTGGGATACTTCGTACATGGATTTTTTTATCCCAATCTAATATCCAAAAAAGAGAGAAAATAATTAACGGAACACATTATTTGTTAGTTTATTGTTACATGTTTGAAGGTAATAAATAGTGTGGATCTTGAAGCAGATTCTCTATATAGACGAAGTTTCGATCAATGTAATCTTTGATCGTCGTCGGTAATATTATAACGATTCTTTGATAAAACCCATTATGAAAAAGTCTATTGGTGTAATATCAGGTGATCATGGCGACTAATCTTTCGGGTTTAAAAAAATCACCCAGTGACAAAAATGCAGGTCTGTATTTAAAAGATTCAAGTTAGGTAATGTTGTTCGCTCTAATATGAGACGAAACCACCGTCGATTGATTTTAACTCATTTTTTAAAGATAAATTATAATTGGATAAATAATTTTTATTTTTTTTTAATTTTGAAATATGATGCGTCGAAGTCGTACTTGTGTTAATTCCTGATGATGTCATTTTACAGGGTCGACACGTCGTCAATGGGGTTTGTGTGGTACGGTATTTAAAAAAAAATGATTGTGGTTACTCGAATACGAAACGTCTCATACAACGTTTTGTAGAATGGAAAAAATTATAAGACTTTCAAATTTAAACTGTGTCTCGAAAATTAATAGTTTCTGAAATATTTAATGAAATCAATTGGGGCCATTTTCACAATCTACCCTGTATCTCGCAAACTGAAAATAATTTTTCGACACAGTGAATGGATCTTCAATAAGCACCAAAAACTACAAATTATCTCCCATTTGACCGACCTTAAACACATACTGTTTTGAAGATAGCAATAGTGGTACCTATCACTTAAAACGGACATCATGAATAATCAAGATGATGGAAGTACGAAGATCTTAATCTCGGACGAAATAAAAGAAAACGGGAAGACTGTAAGAAACTTAGACCAATCTTCTCAAAACTACCGTCCACTCCGATCATAACATTTCTAGTCTCCACAAAGCGTCTAGGTTTCATTCAATCAAGAAATGATCCTTATAAACTATTGCCTCTAATACTATCAAGGGCTTTCTGCTTGATGGATATTTCTGATAGGTTCAATCAATAGGAATATTCTTTGATAAAGGTAAAACCAGAAAAAAAACTGATCTCAAAGGTGCAATTGAGTTTTGGGAAAAAATTCTAGCACTGAGCTTTTCAGTTAAGTTGAAGACTGCAATTTCGCGCTTCAGTTACAAGACACTAATTGTGTCACTGGACTAAGAAAAGGCTCTCATACAGCATGACATTTTGACAATGTAATTAAAATGTACTTGGCTGGTAGTTGTAAATAGCGCAATATGTTTTTTCTGAAAATTGTTCGAGTTTTGTTAACGCTGAAACACACACTGCATATTCTTTGGTCTTTTAACATTGTTTTGTGATATCTCTTTCAATTGCAACGATCGATTTCCCAAAATGTGATATTTTCTCTGGCTTAGAAAACAGTAGATGGTAGAAATGCGTAGAATAAAACAAAGAAAAATGAAAACATATTTCTAGAAAAGTATAAGCCAGCAATGAGCTTTTAAAACATCTATACACCTGCAAAATTATGGTCCCCAGAACAGCATGTATTTTCGAAGTGATGTTTGTCGTGAAAGTTTGTGAATTGCTTCATTATGTCAAGTGTACTAACCCCTGAAAATAGTAACTTTGGGGGTGGCCATGTCTTCGCACACACAACCTCTTAATTTCCATCACCTGACAGTATTACGAGGTGATATATATTTTGGTGGCCAAGTACACGATTCTTTCAAAAACAATATTAATGATTTTTGGCGGAAATATTTGGCCACCAAAAATCACGCATGGTTTGATGGCTACCGAAACCTCAATATGTTAAACATCTGAGGGTTTTGGAATTGCATACATATAGTTCTGATTTTCACAAAAATTATTCTCTATATTGTTTCTGCAAGGATGGTATACTCGGCCACCAAAATATATATCGCCTCGTAATACTGTCAGGTGATGAAAATTAAGAGGTTGCGTGTTCGAAGACATGGCCACCCCCGAAGTTACCTACTATTTTTAGGGGTTAGTACACTTGACATAAGGAAGCAATTCACGAAATTTCACGACTATATGTATCACTTCGAAAATACCACGTTGTAAAAATAATGTGATAAAAGGGGTATTTCAGAACATCCTGTGGAGTGAGTCAGTGACAGGTGGAAATGGTGACCACACAAACAGCGCGAGCAATTCAATTTCACTACCACTGTCTCTTTTGGTATACAGGGTGCCACTGATTCGAGTGCATGCATGGGGATCTCAGTTATAATAAGAAATACAGGGTCGGTTAAATGGTTGCAAAGTTGCGCATTTTTATGCTCAACAAAATGCCGTTTTGAAATTTGAAAAATTCCGAGTACTTCCGAATATATTCGGAAAAGAACGAAATTTTCCAAAAACGTTATTATTATTTCCTGAGTTCATTTGAGAAGATATTGTAAAATGAATTACACTTTCTCATTGCCACTTCTTCTCCTCTAAAAGATGGCGGTATCAAATTGAGAATCTAACGTTTCGTTTTTGACCGGCCATCATCAAGTTCATTTTTTTTTAATACGGACCTGGATTTTTTATTTTGTTTTTATTTTTTTTTGATGTCCTTGAGGCATTGAGGTAATTAGATGAGGGTGTAGAGCAATGGGTTGCCTTAGAAACGTCAATCTTTTCAATTATTTTCACCTATCATTGTTATTTTTAATATTTTGTTAAAATGGCAATATTCTTGAACACTTGCAGAAATTGATTCAGTTTTTTATATGATTTTTTTTATTTTCCATGTCATTTGTGGATTTAATTTAATTTCATCAAATGTATCGTTATTGGATGTTATTTCGATTTGGTTCGGTCAATTAGGCTTGTTTAGTTCTGCAACTTTTCTCATAAGAATAACGTGTCGAATAAAGATGGATTTATGAACCAAACTATGAGTTAGGGAGAAAAGGGTTGCCTAACTAATTTTCTCTGGTATTATTTTTTTAATAAGTATTTTCGACGGTTGCGATACCTCAATACATTAAGGACGTCAAAAGATAATTAAAAATAAAATAAAAAATCCAGGTCCGTATTTAAAAAAGTGAACTTGATGATGGCCGCTCAAAGACGAAACGTCAGATTTTCAATTTGATACTGCCATCTTGTAGAGGAGAAAAAGTGGCAATGAGAAAGTGTAATTCATTTTACAATATATTCTCAAATAAACTCAGGAAATAATAACGTTTTTGCGAAATTTCGGTTTTTTTTCAGATATCTTCGGAAGTAGTCGGAATTTTTTAAATTTCAAAACGGCATTTTGTTGAGCATAAAAATGCGCAACTTTGCAACCATTTAACCGACCCTGTATCTCTTATAATAACTGAGATCCCCATGCATGCATTCGAATCTGTGGCACCCTGTATAGGTTCAGTTAGGGTCTGGGTTGGGGGTACGAACAAATTTGGTAGAATGCACATCGATACATTGAGGATATTCTGCAAAACCATGTTGTGCCAATTGCCCCTTTCATCGGAAGATTCCTCTTGCTTATATGCATGATAATGCCCACCCTTACGTGACTGGTTATGTGAACGACTTCCTGAATGACGTCGACATCAGAGCAATGGATTCGATTGAACATGTCTGAGATGAGTCATAAGTGCACGTGGAGGACACACGAGATGTTGAGAAGGGTTATTGATTTTTTGAATTAAATGTTGGAAAACAGAAAGTAAACGTTCAAATCAAAAAGCTCTGTAACTTCTTCTTAAGTTAAGAGTGCTACAACTGGATTTATTCACTGACTCACTCCACAGGGTGTTCTGAACAACACCGTTTATTATCTACTTAGCCCTTTATATAGCAAAGAACGAAGCAAATCAGAACGATATAATCTGGACAGTCAAATTCTTGAAGAGTCCAGCTACTATTCCAAAAAAATGCTAAATTCGATCAAAGGATTGTAGAGAAAATTGACTTCAAACTTCGTGAAAATTGTGTGTTTCCTTAATTTTGCCGGTGTGTATATATCTGAAGAGTATCCTAATCAATGTTTATTGATCAAGCAAAGAATACGTGGACAATGTAAACTCAAATAAACCATATGAGTGCCAGTAAACCCGTTCTAATATTTGTATTACGGTCCATCATTCATCTCCTTTTTCTCAAGTCTTCTCAATGACTGCAGATTTTCAAAGAAAGCAATTACAATGTGTTCAGTCAAGCTACAGACTTGAAAGTTGAGACATCCGCCGTGAAATATCAATAACTCGGCTTTTGTCAGACGACGACCTTGTGATCTCGTTGTATCGGTTCCTAGGTGGTGTTTCTTTATTCGAGCTAAAGAGAATTTGGGTTTGTGTTCCATTTTATTGTCTATTTACCGTAGACATATATTTTTATTTGATTTTTCTATTATGTCTGATCTGGAGATTATCTTTTGAAATGTGAATCTTGATGCGTGATAAATTAGCTTCTCTCAATCGAGCTTTCAGAATGCAAAAGTTCCCCAACCGCGCACTTCAGAAATACAGGGTGTTCCGGTGATCATGTTACAAACTTCTAGGGTAGATAAAACACACGAAAATAAGAAAAAAAGTTCATATTATGTGTCCGGAAACGCTTCCTCGGGGAGCTAAGGCACTTCGAAAATGACCTTCAAAAACTACTCTTAGTTTTATAGCTTCCGTACTACTGTAGCTAACGCCACCAATTTTGGGACATGAAATTAGTTGGTAGGTTCATCAATTTGAGCCTTCCGGATTTTTTTCACCTTTAACCAGGGGCGTACAATCCAGGGGGGTATTTGGGTAAAGAAGGAAGCGTTTCCGGACCCATGTTCATATGATTTTTTTTTCTTATTTTCGTGTGTTTTATCTACCCTAGAATTTTGTGACATGATCACCGGTATATTTTGGTATGATGTTCAGGCTTTGGATATGACAATAATAATCTTGTTGTTTTGATTATAATCAGTCCAATATAACAGATTCCTCCATGAGGAAAATATTTTAACTTTAGTGTACGAAACAACATCATTTATATTGGTTGTTCGATTCTTGAGAAGGATTATATTTAATCAAATTTTTCGTTTTTGATACTCTTTTCATGAATTTTGGTATGTACTATCACCTTCCAAAACTTTGAAACCTCTTGGTATTATGATTTTCCAAGTAGAGCAATACCGTCTTGAAATAATATGTAATTGTGTAGTTTTTCCGAAACATTTTCAGTGATAGATAAGTAGTGGAAATCAAAGTGACAACATGGAGTAGACTGGTTGATTTTGATCAATAATCAAGTGGTTCATACCAATTTTGAGTACTTCAACTAGTTATGAATTAGTTGTGTTATTCCATATTGATTTTGCCTTTTGTGCATGCCTTGGAAGTTTTCCTTGGCTCAAGAATAACGGAAAAAAAATGTTTGAAATTCTGTCAAGACTTTCATGTAACATAAACATCATTATGATTCAAGAACAAGAAGGATTTTGACGGAATATTACGTAAACCTCTAGTTTACTTCCGCTCGTCGAGCAGAGGACCGCGATTTGCACCCAAAACTTCTGAGGTCCAAATCTTTGACTGTAAAATTATAGACGACTTATAGTAAACGCCAAACAACTTTGAATCTACGTCATCGTTGCCACCATGCGCGTTGTTATGAAGTTTGCTAGTGGCCACATTTGGTCACCAGCAAATCACATAAAAACGTGCTTGGTGACATCGATGACGTAGATTTAAAGTTGTATGGCGTTTACCCTATATCCTGTTGTTTTACAACGGACTGTTGCACTTGGGACAAAAAATAATAAAAACCGAAGCCCCTCATTAATTCGCGAAAATAATCACATATCATCACGTCTCAAATTGCACCAAATATATTTGTTTGTTTTTTTTGCCCCCTGGTCCCAAGGCTGAGAATCTAAAAACAAAACACCTGGTGCCGGTGCACAGCACGTAGTGTTGGGACTCAATAAACTCCTCAGATCATATTATTCAAAAATAGTCTTCCTTTTTTGACGAATGTGTCACTCTTCCTTTCATTGCCAATGGACAATTTGCACATTTTTTGGAAATATGAAAAATATAATGATTAGTGAGTACTGATTGATGTTTGAGAAATCAACCTACGACCTATATTAATGTTCGATCGGTTGGCTCGACTACCACAGCGTAGTCACCGATTAAAGAGCGCCAATCAACATCCACTACTTCACAGAATACATTATCTATCTCCGTCTAGCGTATTGACTGAGATGACTCTCTCTCTCTCGGGAGGGTAATATGGCCCCTCCTCGTTTTCGATCATACAGTGAAATTTAGTGTGAATAAAAAATAAGTGTTTACTGTAAGGATTAAGTTCCAGCATAAGAACAATCTTATTGGATTCAGCTATAAGTTTAAGTACATACTGAAAAATGTGTGAATAATATTTTACTTATACTTATAAGCTTATAGGACTTAAAAAATTAAGTTTAGACTCACAGCAGTAAACACATATGTTGTTCTTATCAATTGTTGTCTTTTTTTTTAACATCCCATTTCAACTCCGTATTGATTTTTTTTGTCGACATATTTTTCATTTCAGTTCGTTATTACAATCATCAGCAAACGCACGTTTGTAAAATTATTTGTTAAAAATGAGTGACGAGTATGACATAAGTAGTAGTGAATCTCATGAAGTGAAGAACAAAGTGGCAATTTGCGCTTCATAGAGGCTTTATCTAATCACAAAGTATTATATGATAAATCGCAGTTCCCAATAATTAGAAAAAAAAGGAAGATTCCTTAATTAGAATGCAAGAATCATAGCATACAAATTATTGAAAAAGTATTGATAAAAAACAATTGAAAAAAAAAATCAAATTATGGAAAACGAAGAAAACAGATATGAAAGCAACTGGAAATAAAAAAAATATTTTGAAAGATTGGGAAAAAAAATGGTTAAATATTATAAATAAAGGTGGCAACAATCCAACATGACACAAAATTCCTGGAGCGGCGACAACGGGATTGAAGCAATTGGAAAATGTTGTAGAAATGCGAAAAACAACGGAAACAAGGCATGTTTTAGTCAGACCTCCTCCACCACCTCCTTGCATTACACCATAAAACCAAAAAAAAAATAAGCTGCAAGTGGAAGAAACAGAAGAAACTGCAACATTAACCACAGTGGAGCTACCAAGATTAGTTCTTCTTGAACAATTAAAACTAACTCGCATGCAGATCGAGCGAGAAAAACTTTTATTGAACAAGCTACGTCGAAGTGTACCCGAAACCCAAGATCCCCAAGGCAGAGATCCTGTAAGAAAAGGTCCCGAAAGCCAAGATCCCGAAACTTCAACGTACAGTTTAGATTTGAATAAAATATTATAAATTATGAAACATGATATATGTACAGGGTCCTTCATTAGTGCGTCGGGCAATCCTAGCGTGGTTATTTACAAAAGTAGAAAAAAAAGTTTTATACAAAAGTTGTAGAATGTGACTTTATGCATATTTTAAAAATATTTTCAAACATACAGGGTGCGTCACAAAAGTATGGCACGAAAAAGTATGATTTTTTTAAATGGAACCCCCTGTATATTGATTGATATTTCAATTCTTTCTTCAATTTGGAACAAAAATTGTGATACAACTAATGTTCCTAAATTCAACCGTTATCGAGATATCGCGTTTTAAAAATGGCATTTTTGCAACTTTGACATGCTATAAAACTCAAACTATTCAAGTTAGAGAAAAATGGATTGCACATTCCTATCTTAACTTTTCAAGAGCTATTCAAGGAGATTAAATCCATTATTGTGAAAAAATGTCAAAATGTGACGAAAAAAGTTGACAGTTGACGTTACCTTCTATCCAAATGACAGAAGAGCTCTTGAAAAGTTAAGATAGGAAAGTGCAAACCATTTTCCTCTAACTTGAATAGTTTGAGTTTTATAGCATGTCAAAGTTGCAAAAATGCCATTTTTAAAACGCGATATCTCGATAACGGTTGAATTTAGGAACATTAGTTGTAGCACAATTTTTGTTCCAAATTGAAGAAAGAATTGAAATATCAATTAATATACAGAGAGTTCCATTTAAAAAAATCATACTTTTTCGTGCCATACTTTTGTGACGCACCCTGTATGTTTGAAAATATTTTTAAAATATGCATAAAGTCACATTCTACAACTTTTGTATAAAACTTTTTTTTCTACTTTTGTAAATAACCACGCTAGGATTGCCCGACGCACTAATGAAGGACCCTGTATATTTTCAGCTACACATACTGTTGTATATTTATTTTTTTCAATAGTTTTTGAACACCAAATTAATATATTATAATAATTAAATTTGTGGTGGGTAAATTATTTTTTTTATTTCTCCTCTTCTTTGCAGTCCACTTCTCCTAACATTTTCATATTCATTTTCCAAATTGTAATCCTCTTCTTGTTCATCATTCATGGCATCTTCTTCATCGACAAGAAGTGGAAGTGAATTCTTCTTTTGCGTTACATGTCGGCTGTAAATTTATGCTAAAGTAACCTTTTCTGTTATAGTATTCGTCTCCATGCTCAGATGGTTTCGGAATTCTTATTTGTGTACAATCTATGGCAACTATATGCACAAGAAAACTGATAACACTGCACTCTTGTTGGGCTTCAGCAATATTATTTATGGGAAAACGTATCCAAATATGTGATTTTTCAATTGTTTTAGTCAATACAAATTCCACAGTTCTACTCAGTGTTATTCGATGAACGCCTTCATCCTTTGCAACTCCAATTTGAAATCCAGGATCGCTTAAAAATCGAAGAAATATCTGCATTTTTTGTCTGGAATTGAATGCCCCTTCCCTTGTTCCTGCAGTGTCTTCAAGGAAATGTTCTGCTAACCACTCAACAATAATTTTAGAAAATCGATATAAATTATGGTAGTCCTCATCTCGACACTCTGTTTGTTGACAATATTTTCGACATCGAATATTAAGAAATTGAGCCATTTTTGATTGAACTCCAACACAAGACTAATCTTTTAAGTTACGTATTAGCAGGCTTGAAAAATTCTTAGTTATTACTTAAAAATTGTAGTGAACGCTTCATTTTATTCACATCAAAATAAGCTTTTTCTACAAAAAAATAGAACATACTTAAAGCAAACAGATCAAACCTGTAAGTTCAAGCTAGAACTTATTATTATTCACAAAAATGTTAGTTTTTCCTACCAAAAAGATAGTTTAAGTTCATACTACCATTTTATTCACACTGCCCAAGTCTATAATACATATATAAAATTTCAAGTCATTTGAAAATGGGCAGTGTGGTAGTATGAACTTGAACTATCTTTTTGGTAGCAAAAACTAACATTTTTGTGAATAATAATAAGTTCTAGCTTAAACTTATAGGTATAATCTTTTTTCTTCAAGTATGTTCTGTTTTTTTGTAGAAAAAGCATATTTTGATGTGAATAAAATGCAGCGTGCACTACAATGTTCAAGTGAGAACTAAGAATTTTTCAAGTCTGCTAATACGTAGCTTGAAAGATTAGTCTTGTGTTGGAGTGCAATCAAAAATGGCTCAATTTCTTAATATTAGACGTCGAAAATATTATTGTCAACGAACAGAGTGTCAAGATGAGGACTACCATAATTTATATCGATTTTCTAAAATGAATGTTGAGTGGATAGCAGAATATTTCCTTGAAGACACTGCAGAAACAAGAGGAGGGGCATTAAATTCCAGACAAAAAATGCAGATATTTCTTCGACTTTTAAGCGATCCTGGATTTCAAATTGGAGTTGCAAAGGATGAATGCGTTCATCGAACAACAGTGAGTAAAACTGTGAAATTTGTATTGACTAAAATAATTGAAAAATCACATAAGTATACGTTTTTCCATAAATAATATGGCTGAAGCCCAACAAGAGTGGAGTGTTAAGTATGAGTTTCTTTGTGCATTTGGTGCCATAGATTGTACACAAATAAGAATTCCGAAACCATCTGAGCATGGAGACGAATACTATAACAGAAAAGGTTACTTTAGCAAAAATGTACAGGCAACATGTAACGTCAGTGCACGACAGTAGAATACTAAAGAATTCTGCGATTTATGTCCAAATGAACAATATGCGGCATAATAATGTGGTGTTATTAGGTGATTCAGGTTATGGAATCAGTCGTTGGTTGATGACGCCATACAGAAATCCCGAAACTGCTAAAGAAATTGCGTTTAACAGACTGTTTACGAAAGAACGAGTCATCATCGAAAGGTGCTTTGGCCAACTGAAGAGAAGGTTTCCAATTTTGCAATATATGGTCAGAGTAGAACTAGACAGAGTTGCATCTGTTATCATTAGTTGTGCGGTAGTACATAATGTATCAAAGTATTTGAATGATCCACTTCCTGTCGATGAAGAAGATTCTACGAATGATGAACAACAAGAGGATTACAATTTAGAAAATGAAGATGAAAATGTTAGGAGAAGTGGACTGCAAAGAAAAGAAGAAATAAAAAATTTAATTTACCAACTACAAATTTAATTATTATAATATATCAATTTGATGTTCAAAAACTATTGAAACAAATAAATATACAACAGTATGTGTAGCTGAAAATATATATTATAATGTTTCATAATTTATTATAATGTTTCATAATTTATAATATTGCATATATTTTAAATCTAAACTGTACGTTGAAGTTTTGGGATCTTGGCTTTCGGGACCTTGGCTTACAGGATCTTGGCCTTGGGGATCTTGGTTTTCGGGTACACTTTGACGTAGCTTGTTCAATAAAAGTTTTTCTCGCTCGATCTGCATGCGTGTAAGTTTTAATTGTTCAAGAAGAACTAATCTTTGTAGCTCCACTGTGGTTAATGTTGCAGTGTCTTCTGTTTCTTCCACTTGCAGCTTATTTTTTTTTGGTTTTGATGGTGTAATGCAAGGAGGTGGTGGAGGAGGTCTGACTGAAACATGCCTTGTTTCCGTTGTTTTTTGCATTTCTGCAACCTTTTCCAATGGCTTCAATCCCGTTGTTGCCGCTCCAGGAATTTTGTGCCTTTTGCCATCTTCATTTATAATATCCAACAATTTTTTTTCCCAATCTGATTTTTTTATTTCCAATTGCCTTCATATCTGTTTTTTTCTTCACTTCGTTTTTAATATTTTGATTTTTTTTTATTGTTTTATATAAACACTTTTTCCATAAATTGTTTGGTATGATTCTTGCATTTTAATTAAGGAATCTTTCTTCGTTTTTCTAATTATTGGCGACTGCGATTTATCAAATAATACATTGTGATTAGATAAAGCCTCTATGAAGCGCAAATTGCCACTTTGTTCTTTATTGACGTTCTTCATTGACGTCGGGGTCATGAGATTCTCTACTTCTTATGTCGTACTCGTCACTCATTTTTAACAAATAATCAAATAATTTAACAAACGTGCGTTGCTGATGATTGTAATAACGAACTGATATGAAAAATATGTTGAAAAAAATATTCAATACGGCCTGAGAGTTGAAATAGGATGTTTAAAAAAAATCACAATAATTGATAAGAACAACAGATGTGTTTGCTGCTGTGAGTCTAAACTTATCTTTTTAAGTATAAGCTTATAAGTTTAAGCAAAATCTTATTCACGCATTTTTCAGTATGTACTTGAACTTATACCTGAATCTAATAAGATTGTTCTTGTGCTGGAACTTAATTCTTAAAGTAAACACTTATTTTTTATTCACACTACCCAATGTATCCAAATTTTTCATTGTATTTAGCGTTTTCATGTAGCGTTTTCATGAGATGACAGTAAAATGTAGCAGGGTACGTGACATGTCTGTCTATTATCAAACAATAAGGATGTCGCTCACGCGACATCCATTTGTTCACCAAACCCAATCTTACCCAAACTCATATCCAACTCAACATTAAACACAAATTTAATAATATTGTTATTTCGGCGACCACCATGGCAACCTCTATGTCAACCAATCTGGCCAAGCACGGGCGAGGACCCTGCGGCTTTATACTGTAGTCTTTTTTCATGGAGTATGGTATCATGCATATACCTATAAAACTATAAACGGATCACATCTCAAATCGACATAAGCCATCTGTAAGAACGAGAATAACACATCACTCAATAAGTCCGTAGGATAACCAAGAAAAACACATTTTTTTGGCAAAATTCGATCTTATTCATCAACATACATTCCTTCAAGAGTGATATAATCAGTCCAACGCCGCTCTAGCATTTCGACACCTTTTTTGTAGAACCATTCGTGTTTCAGCGATCTCCTCTTCATTCGAGCCAAATTTCTTTCCGGCGAGCATTTTTTTCAGGTCTGCGAACTGGTAGTAGTCGCTGGGGGCCAAATCTGGAGAATACGGTGGGTGCGAAAGCAATTCGAAGCCCAATTCGTGCAATTTGGCCATCGTTGCGATCGACTTGTGACACGGTGCATTGTCTGGGTATCTTGAAAAACTCAAAAGTAGCTTCGCTTGAACCTCTGTAACTTGTAAACTAATCGTCGGATTGTCATGAAATTTTGTCAGATATCTTTTTAAGGTTGGTACTTCCTACAAATCATATGGATTATTACAGAGCAACGCCATCTATGTGTCATCCTACGGACTACGGAGAGTGATGTAATATAATCTCTCACATTTGAATTGGGACGAGTTTTTCTGCGCAGTCTCACCAAAGCAGATTCCGGTACAAATCCCACCCATCTAGCGCGACGGCGGGCGGCAAAAGCTTTGTTTTGAATTTCGGAGAAACCGCTTTCGTCCTACGAAGCCTGATGTTCACCGTAAGTGGCCAACTATTACCTATTTGGCTTGTGAAAATTATCAAGACGCCCTGGAAAACAAAGACTTTCTCTTCCGATCTCGGATTGTTGCTATTTTTTCATTATGTTTTCGAAATGCAGTATATTGGCGCATCACGGCAGACTACCAATCAAAAAATCAAGATTCTGTAGAAACTGCAGTCCCGATTCAATTTGGCAGGCTTATGCTCCGCACATTGGGTAAATGTAGCGTGGTCCGTATATAGCTTTATAGGTATATGGTATCATGAGACCAATCCAGTTTGGTCTGTCAGCTCGCCGATTGGCTGAAAGTTACGTTAATGTCAGACCAAACTGGAATGGTCTCATGATAGATACATTCTCATACGGTTATGGTATCATGAGACCATTCCAGTTTGATCTGTCATTAACGTCACTTGAACATGAACACCAATTTGGATAGATAGAGACACCGGTTTTGTATACCTGATATTACTTATTTCTACCTGAGGTCGTTGAGTTCACCCAATTATTTACTTAATCTGTATCAAATTAGAGGTTAGATTGTGTATTATGATAAAGGATTTATTTAATAAATAATGGTTTATTTTAAGGAAAGTGATTGTGATGTTTTTCTCAAATGGCGATTGACCAAACGGACGGGTATTTATGTTTCCGTTAAATAGAATATGATCCATTTGGTTCACCGCATTGTTGAATAATGTATTGATATACTTATGCTTATGAGTTAAGATCATCATAGTTATAATCCAGCATTTTTTTTTGATAATCTATTTTGGTCAGCAGTTTTCTAAGTTGTTGACTAGTTGCTTTTGTGTATTGTGTATATTTATAATAGTACTTTAACGTACAACAGTGTGCATAAACAAGTGAGATGAGGCTATCCCGGTTGCGTATTTACTAACCCTAACCCATTGCAGTGCAAATCGGTTCCGACTGCGGCCGAACGACAAATTTACTAACCATATCTCGATACAGTAATACAGTGCTATTGCACTGTGCATGGTTAGGGTCTGGAAATTGTGTGTTGTGAAGCATATTTTTATGCCACACGGTTTTTAAAATCTAAAAAAAATAAAAAAGAGTCGAAACTAGTACATATTTCATATTTCTCAAAGTTTACAGGTAAATGAATACATCCAACCTTCAACTTAAACAGGATTCCTGTTAAATTTAGAACATGGAATATTTAACCTACATATTACATGAAAATGGTCAAATCAAATCATTAAAACTTATTACCGCAAACTATTGTAACTTGTGACTAAATCAATTGGCATTTGACATATTTATATGCGACAAGCGACGCGAGTTAACCCGGCCCTTTTTTTTCTTGAAATTGATCCTGGTTGAACTCCAATTTTTTTTTTTCGTTGGATAATTGTTAATATTAACTGAATATGAAGCAATTTGTGATTTTTTTGTATTTTCTAACTTTGCATTGGATTTTTTTGAGAGTAGTGAAATTGTGTTTTTGTTTTTGTCTCTGATACTTTCCAGCTGCATGTCATTCCCCATATTGATATCAGTAGTTTTCATTTCAAGTTCAGATTCAATAATATATGTAATTCGTTTTCTCGAAGAAACATTATTGCTATTTTTATCAATAGTAAGAATTATTCACCTATTATTCACCTATCCTTCGCTTTTATACCTCCTAAAACTATTCTAGTCAACTGTATTCTATCATTTGTGGACAGATAAGGCCCTGTGATAATATTGTCATATTTTTCATGTACCGCATACAAATGTTTGCAAAAAGCTGCGCCTTGTCCTGCTATGCACTCATGGTTATCATATCTATGAATACTTAGTAAAATTCATCACTTTTGGAGAAGTCAGTCATTCAATTCATTATCTGATATTTTATGATCAGCAAGTTTTTTGCTTTTGAAATGAAGTTTTCAGAAGCAAAAAACTAGGTAGGAACCTATACCTCTATGAGATCGTTTCTTGCTTCGGTTTCCAGTATCACGACGATCAAAAAAGTTTATGGGTCGCAATATGCGATGATTTCTCGGTGCTGATGCCATAAAATCTTACAAGGCACACATGTTGAATGTTCTACATCTCTATAGAACCACATCTTTCGAATATTCCAATAGACTAATAGATGAGCACCAATTTCAATCTGTTCTAAGTTTCCACAGATTTCGTTTGTAACTCAAATAATGATCATATTTTTTGGGATCAACGACTACGTGTATACGGCAATGACCAAATATTTGATGCGCGGATCAAATGACTTCAAGCGTACTTTTGAACTGATCAAGGACCATTGTTCACACCAGTTAAACCGCGTCAGACAACCCAATGGAATTCCTCCAATTTTGGAAATGCCAAATATAAACGTACCACATTATCGGTCTGGTTGTAAGAACCACTGGATTCTAGAAATACTATAATCTTGTGAGAAATCCATTTTGTGACCACGTCACATTATTTTTGATGTTACGTGAGCTAATCTTACAACTGACTCATTAGCATTTTCGTGAATAGCCGTTTATATGCCAAAATCGGCCTGATTTTTTTTAATACCATCAACATATTTTTTGATCTCGTTTACCAAAGTTTTTAGTTCTGGAAGAAAAATTACTGGTATTTAACGAATTTCTTTAATCAATTCGACTTTGCTTTACCTCCGCTTGCGTATAACGATTAAATCTGCCTTTTTCGGAAATTAATTTGTGCGTTAGCTACTAGCATAAACGTTCCAAACACAGTTAACAGTTCGAACAGTGACTTTGAAATTTTCAGTTCTATCACTTCAGAGAAATATAATTGCGTAGTATCTTCCATCAAAGTCACAAACAAAACTTGCACCTACTTCATCAAAAATATGTTTGTCTAAGTAGTTATGAGTTTGAGGAAATTTCGTACTTGAAACTCAATGCACGCAAACGCGCACATTACAAACCCTATACATGTGCAGTGCAGGCGCACTGTATCGGGTTATGGTTTGTAAATTTGTCGCTCGGCCGAAATCGGAATTGATTTGCACTGTAATGGGTTAGGGTTGGTAAACACGCATCCCGGTTGTCCGTTATGGTTATTTTACACCAAAGAATTTTAAGCTTAACGTCAGAGTTTATCCTAGAAATTACGTCGTTATTCATGGCGTTGGTTGGTCGTTGAAGTATTCCAGTGAATTATACTTCGATGAAAATTACGAAGTTGTTCTCGACGCGACGTTGGTAAGTGGTCACACTTAATTACCAATGGGCAGCAACGTTGGTAAAACGTGCTGCCGATGTCGTCTCACTACTTTGAAGTATGATGGACACATTTGCCAACCTAAATTTGTATCGAAGTTGACGTCACATCAGGTCGGATTTGGTTGCAAGACGGATAAATGTTTACCAATTGGGACCTAGTGCAGAATCAAATTATCAAGCCGGCTCACTTTTTATTCAGTATTCGCGAAGTAACATAAATCAAAATTGGCATCGTCGCGTCGTAACTTTGCCGGAAAATTTGAAATATCAGTAAAACAGCTTGCCATAGATCGCTACGTTTCCATGGAGCATCAAGTTTGATTTCAGTCCAATACCGATCACCCCTTTTCAAGTGAAGAACTCAGATTGTTTTGAGATTTACGGTTTCGTCAGTCTTTTTTTTGTCATTGTAAACTTATTAATCCAGAGTGACTTGATATTAATCCAGAAATGTTTAAATTCACCACGAGGCTACTCATCTTCATCGTTATTCAGCTCATCATATACCTTCTATAATATGTTTTTTTATTAGTGATAACATTCTAATCATCAGTCAATATTAAAAGGGTATTCAATCGAACTAAACTCCACACGATAACCAATCCAGTGAATGCATGATCAAAACTCTAAAATCTCAACCACTACTTGTGAGGTAATAATGATTTTTCTTAAATTATTTCACTCATTGACATAAATCAGTTAGGTATATGGATTTAAGCACGTTTTTTGGTAGACACTTTTCTTGAAAAGTAGATAATGTCATGGAACAAGCTTTCGTAAAACTGTACACTATTTTACTTATTGTACTAAACTGGCTGAATTCTAACAGATATGGGTCCACATTCCACAATGATATTGATGTGGGCCCGTTATGTGGGTCCACTATGTTATTTTGATTTTTGCAACAAATATGTAATACAAAACATTCTCCCAGGATGGATGTCAGACTGACGAGTCACGTCATATTATGAGCATGGCTCATTGTCGGGCCGAAGAAAAAATATCATGCAATGCACGTGAGTCAACCCCATTAATATACTTGTGGATTTCCACACGCACATAACATCATGTATAAGCTACAAGTGTGGTAGTTACATAACTCACTTGCATATTGAAACTCCATGTTGTTGATAGTGCAGATGTTAATAACATTCCTGATCTTGAAAATGTATGTTTTTGGTCTACGTGCATCTATAGCTGTTGAGAAAACGTAAACGACAACTTGCAGTTTACAATAGTTTACATGCAGTTTATCATAGGTGAGTTGGGAATGGATATTTGGTGCGGTTTCAGTGTCTGTGGTGTTCGTGTAGTACAAATAGTTTGAGTGTAATCGGTGTATGCATGAAAAAAGTTAAAAGGCGCATCGTTCTTGACGGTATGACGGTGTCGTGGATCCATCCTCAAACACATTAATGATTTGTTTTTTCTTCAATTTCCAGACGTTTATAATTATTGATAATGACTAATAATAATAGATCACATTTTTATATACAATCACTGACAAGAATAATATCTCTATCGCTGTTCGGGGTCGAGATGACTTTACGGACAGTGGATTTTTAGAAAAACAAAAGCGTCAGCCTCAAATATACGTCTAAATAAGTACATTAAAGAAAAAAAAATTGCGGTAAACACACAATTTGAGTCAAAAAATAAAATCAAATTCCCATGAAAATCAAAATTCTAATTGCTACGTTGCCGGATATTCATCTACCATATAGGAAGTGATGTCGCTAACGCGACATCAATTTTTTTTACCAAACGCAAACTAACCCAAACTAACCCATTATTGAATATCATCTTCTCTGGTCTGAATCGATAATCCGAAGAACCACTGGCAACGCTGTATCACCTTGACGGGCTACATCTAACAAACTGTCAAAAGAAACATGTCGTCGAACATAAATACTGTACATACATAGATTTAAGCGATATTTTGGCTTACAAATGTGTTCTAACAAATATTGGTGCTTTATTTCGATTGATCCTCACGTATAGAAGGTTAAATATTGTTAATAAGTTGAGTTCTTAGTGAATCTTTATAGAAAAATTGAAGAAAATACTGTCCCTAAAGTCATCTGTAGCCGCTGTTCGTTATAAACTCATCAACACATCGTTGTTTGATGATTTTCCAACAACTAGATATAGCTCGACGCCTCTTTGTGTGTCACATGTTTATACATTGAGGGGAGAGAGAAATTTTTGCGAGAATTCTTGTGAGTTTGCCAAACTGCAAATTTAATAAGAAGCTACCTTGTATTCAAGATATTTTTATTCTAATTAAAAATACTCTATACTCTATGAGTGCATCTCCGGTAGTTACCAATTATATAATATGTACATTTTTAGATCACTAGTGATAATAAAACATTCTCAATGAGACCCATATTTTTCCATAAATCTTAGTTACTTATGTAAACACGATGCAACGAAATACATCTGGCAACACGACACAAATGCCTATTTGAGATCAACCAATCACAGCTGATAGTCATTTTAACCAATCATAGCCTGTAGCTCCCTTGGAACACTGTTGTCAGCTTGTTCAAAATTCAATATCTTTGAAGGTCGAACAGCTGATCTATGTGAACAAAACTTATCAATAATCAGTAAATTATAACTGTCCTATAACGATATTGAATCAAATGAAAAATTGAAACATATCCTCGTTAATACACTGGTTAATCCCTTTTGATAAAAAGTGAAAATTCCGAGTGCTTTTTATTTGCAACATGGCAACGTTGAACGAACGTTGAACGAATTCAACGGACGAGATGTGAATAATAACATGTTTATTATAGTGACAAACAATTTGCCCGGAATCTAGGGTGTGCGCTAGTTCTAGTGGGTTCTATGTTCTAAGCGTTGAACATTGTAACTATTTTCATGGTAGCCATTTTTATCAAAGGTTACATAGAAAAAAGATAGAAAAGTTAGTAGCCTTTTTTTGATCGTGAAAAAAGGCATCAAACAACGTTTTGAAAAAAATTGCCAGGACTCGTAAACTGACAAATGGATTGAAGTTTTCAAATGCACCAGCAATTCTTTGATAACTGATGCAGGATCAGAGTTTTATCAAACTTGAGGCCCTTTCCATACATATCATATAACCGTGACTGTACCCATTTAATTCGATTGAATTGTCTGATCTGATTTCTGATGATTATGGTTATGTTATTTTATTCCAAGACAATCGAAACAACCAATCTAGTAAGGGAATCAGCGGTGTGGCACCGATTACACCACCCTTTTATTCTGTGTAAATGTTCAAAGCTTCGAAGATTGAGCGACTAGAATCAGCATAACACCCCGAACGTAGGCCCATCGTTCGAGTCAATAAAATTTGGTTTTTGTTTTGAATTTGACACGCGATGTTGCGACTTGCGATGTCTGTATCGTTTGAAGTAATATTTAACAGAGATCACAAGTTGCAATAATCTCTATCTATCAAGATTACATGCCAAACGATTCTAGTTAGAACTTTACAGAAACTCATCAGGATTTAAATAAGTAAAAATTCACTTACTCCAAACATGAATTCAGATTTTCTTGGTAAAGAAAATACCTTTGTCAACTAAATCACTCCAAGACTTACAACCTTGGTTCCTTTGACAATGTTTATGTTATATTATTTCAACTCATTTGTGATAATACAATCCAAGCGTCCATGAAGAAGCTACACAAACACAGCAGTTTTTTGGCATAATACAACACAGTATCCTCAGCTCGATATCAAATAATAGTATATTGTAGTCCTAGGCGGTTAAGTGACATTTTTCCAGGCTGAAAGAAGAACTGTAAGGGCGAGCTTTAGCGAGGCCGGATACTTCTTGAAGCCTGGAAAAATCACTTTATCGCCGTGGTCTACACATTATTTTTCTGCTGACACAGGAAAACAGTAAAAAAAAGTACAGGACTTTATAAAAAAAACATGCCCTAGCTGGGATTTGAACTCAGATCTTTACGCACGTCAGGCTAAGATCGAACCACTGAGCCACCGGGGCCAGAAATACTGAAATTTCAGGTTTCAGCCGCCATGTTGCATTTGTCTCGTATCTTGTAACTGTAAATCAAACAGCGACGTAAAAGTGTGAACTTTACTTTGTATCCTGAATGTATAGGATTTAATTTACTCAGAATCAATAAGAAATATCTGAAAAAGATGGTATTACATTCCATTGAAATTAATATATCTATCATGCTTCAATCACATGCATTCAGAAAATAATCTTGTAACGCCCTAGCCTTAGAAAGTCCCACTTTCTCGTCTCTTTGTCGTCAGTAAAATTGAGTTTTGATGTCGTGTCGGCAGAAATAGTATATTTCATTACCAGTACAGAAATGAGGATTTTTTCGTGCGCGCGTGACAAATTCGGGAAGTCATGCAAGAACGGAAAATCCATTTCTGGGCAAGTAATGAACGATATTTTTTATTATACTTAGGTACCTGAAATCAACATTAACAAAAAAGATCGCAAAAAATTATTAAGAAAATCGGGAATATTTATTTTTATTTTTAAAACAGTAAAAATGTAAGTACATACAACTCAAATTAACACAAAAAATACAAGTAGGTAATTCTAAGAAAATTAATTTTGGACAGAACCGTTATTATTAACAGTAATATTTATTGTACAATTCGTATTATTGTTAAAGCTCAATCCCTTTTGCATTTCTTTTTGTTGAACTAAAGACTCTGCTAAAGATGTTGAAGCGGAGTGCTCGTGTGTGCTTTGGTTCTCTTGATTGACTGTTACAGATGTTGTAGTTTCCAAGTTACAAGGGCTAAACAACTTCCGTGATACTTCAATTTTTCTTTTTATGGACTCTTCTATATATCCTTCTGCTACATTGGAAGAAAGCCATCCTCCGTGTCTTTTCAAAGTGAGCAAATCACCGCCGCTTTCCACCAACATGGTTGCCGAAGAACGCCTTAGCCCATGTCCGGTATATTCTTCGGGATTTTTTAGTTTTAAGTATTTTGCAACAAGTTTTGGAAGACCACTGATAGTATGGCACCCAACATGTTGAGCGTAACATCTTTGGTTTCGGTATGCAACAAATAATCTTCTACTCTCCATATGTTTAGGGCGGAGATCTGCGTATTTACGGTAAATTGTACAGGGATCGAATTCGCAATTTTTATTGGTAATGGTAAAACTTCTTGACCTGTGAGTTTTTCCATCTCGTAAGAACACGACAAGGAACTTCCACATCATCTAAACTCAAACGTATTGAATCATCTCTGCGGCATGCACGGAAGATGCCAAACTCTAAAATTACTTTTGCTAGTAGATATTCTCCATCTGAAGCTTCACATAAAAATTTGGTTACTTGTTCTGCTGTAAGAATCTTGGATTTCTTTGGTATATATCCTACAGCTTGTCGTTTCAAAAAAGCAATCGTTTTTGGATATTGATGGTGAGTATTTTCTTTTATTGCCAAACAACTCTTTAACATAGAGAATCGACTCCATAAAGTGGAGGATTTCATAGTGTTGGCTTTTTCAGAAAAATATACTAAAAGAATATCGTCACTCACAATTTTGATTCGTTTCTGAGTCCGCCATTCGGTAAAACTGTTATATTCTTGTTCATATCTCAACCTGGATTTCACTGGTAATAAATCTGCACTCACTTCTGCCGCTCGTTGTAAGATATTTTCGGGAATATCCCGATTTTCTTCACAATCTGAATTCATTTTTGCAAAATGTAATAAATACATAAATACTAAGCTGGGTTTATACAACATTTTACATAGTCGTAATCATAATCATAGTCATAAGCACAGTCTTAATCATAATCATAATCATAACGCATAAGAAGGTGGTTTATACAACATCACAGTCAAAGCATAAAAATTGAAGTCATTTTCACTACTGGCATTTGTCTTTCAAAACTGGCAATACATCAGTGGTATGTTGACATGGTATATGGTTGACATTGATTTGTTTTTCTAACCTTCATAGTTTTGGCGCAAATTCTGCGGTTTTGGTGTAAAATTGTCTGAAATTACCGAGTTTTGATAAATATGAAGATCGTTCGCAAGGAAAAAGTGAAAATAATAGGCTTGGCCTATTTATTTTTAAGTTTTGCCCAGATTACTGGAAATTTTTCCACTGCTTCAATGAAGAATCCTTCTCCTTCAGCGAAACTCCCCATGATTCCACAATCCACAACCACAATACATAAATGAGATTCAATGTTACAAGAGTCACTACAATGATTCCAAATTCGCCACAAAATCAACAACTCAAAAATAGTGAAAATTGAAATACACAGACAAACGCTTGTCAACAACACCATATTCACTTTCCACAAGTTCCAGGTTCCCACTCACGTTCCACTCCACAAATCGATAAACAAATGACTGTCGAACATTATTACGCCTGCGCAGTTCCATTCTCGTCATAATTTTAGTCTTAAAAGATGAAAATTACCAACTCTCAAGGTCAGTAGTTATGCTTATGATTATGATTACGACTGCGACATGTTGTATAAACGGCTACATAAGAAAACCTGCTTTCAACTTTTGTGATTATGATTATGACTATGTAAATGTTGTATAAACCCAGCATTAATTTTCACTGACAGAAAATAAAATTTGTCATTAATGAATAAATCGTTGCTATAGACACATTACTCGTTTCTATTTTTTCTTCGGGTTGCCATAGGATATCTAGTATCATGGATATCTATGTTTATACGCGACGTTTTTGAAAACGTCACAGGCACCATATGATTGGTCGTGGCCGAATTTGGTATCCAAACAAGCTTTTGTGACTTGTGGTTTTGTATTGTGTGAGTTTGAAATCAGTGTTGGTGTTTAATTTGTACTTCTTTGGACTATATTTTTGGGTGTATTACATATTCGTGTGTCCCGTTAGTGCGTATATGATTAGCCGAGTGAAAGAAAAGTCAGCTTTTGAAGAAATAAAAAATAGTTTGTTTGGATATTTCGTCTGACAGCTGACGTCATGACGTCACAGAAACCTAGCGTATTATTAAGCGCACGGAAAGAGGGATCGGGAAAAAATTTCCGTGCGCTGTTCCGAAAATGTCATATTTACTGTATTTTATAAACAGTTGAAAATGTAGTATTTTCTGCTAAGTATAATAAAAAATCATTTTCAACTGGAAAATGTCACTTTGACGCATCTGTCAAATCATGACAACGCATTTCAAATAGTATCCGTTGTTGCCGTTGTAATAAAAATTCCTTTTTTCTACGAGCGTGCGCAAAGTAGCCACTTCGCACACTCATTTGCGTGTGCAAAGTAACCTTTTCCCGCACTCAAATGTCAGCTCAAATAACTACCTACCAATTTGTTGTTTTAAACTTCGTTTCCATACCAACCAAACTGTAGATAATGCACTTTGTAATGCACAAAATAATGTTCTTGTTACTTTTCCCTTTTTAGTCAAAATCAAAATGAAACACACAATTCTTTTTTTGCGTTAATAACGCATTCGCCAGTAACGTGAACAAACATTGATAATGACGACTTTCAATCGGCATTTGTGAGTGGTTCTTGCTTGATTTTGGTGCAAATGACTGTGTTTATCGGAAATCTTCGAAAGATTTGAGCTGAATACTGGCATCAAAAAAACCTGATCATGTTTACTAACAAACGGACAATCAAATTAAATTTATAAAAGTATAAACGATTAAACGAAGACTGACTGATCTTAATGACGCAGCTGTCTAGAGTGTCATGTCAAATCAAAACAGTGTTCCAATAGCAGGGAATAAGGCGACAAAAGAGGAAATTTTATGAACAGTGATCGGACATGCCCTTGCATTTCAAGTATAAAATAAATCAATTATGATTTTGATTATACCCATATTATCCAATTTCCAGCTGCCGCCACAAACTGTTCTTTCAATATAAATATATTGTTAAGCATAAATAATCATTATTCTCAAGTTCTATGTTTTTAAGTGCGTTCAAATAATATATTATCTAAAGTTTTTCGTGTCTAATCTGTGAACGCTCGTAGAAAAAATATTGTTCCTAACAAGTTCGCAAAGTGTCTTTCCCGCCCTTAAAGCATATCCGAACTCCGCTTCGCGTCGTTCGTCTAACTGCTTTTGCGTGCGGGAAAGCATCACTTTGCGAACTTGTTAGGAAAATAACTATTATCGAACTTCTTAGTGTAAAAGATCAAGGAAAACCATTCGAGTATTCAACGAGAAGTAGTAGTAGCGATAAAAAAAAGGCAACACTCTCCTTGAAAATTCAAAAGAAATAGATTTATTCGATGATAGTGAACTTCAAGTCATTGTGGTGACAGAAATGCTGGTGAATGGAATATCAAGGAAGTAAATATGGCAAAAAAGCAACTTGCTTTTTTCTTTTCCTCCCATGTTTACATTGAAATGTTGGACTCACACAACAATGTTTGTTTATGCTTCTAGTCGTTCGCAATGTTCGAAGATTCAAAACCCCAATCAATTGCCGAACGCAACAAAAGTGAACACCAAACTGACTTATTTCAACTAACGAAAGGAGTTGTTTAAGTGTTATTTTGTTTTTTGTTGTATCATGAGTGTGATAGGTGTTGGCACTAGTTCACCATTCCGAACTCACTTTATATTCTAGACATCCTATATTGCCAAATGTATTCGTTCTCAGCAAGGTTTTCAGTGACTACATCAACATTATACTTCTCACTAATAAAGACTAAAACTAAAGATGTAGCCTATATCCTGTATAAGAATCGATGAACACAAAATATAATACAGGGTGTTACAAAGTCGAGTTTAGTATACAGGGTGTCTCACGGTGACCGTCTATTAGAAAATATCTCGGGAGACAGAGCGATTGAAATTCTGAAAATTTGTATGGTGAGGTTTACAAGGATCTTCTCTTCAAATGAAATAATAGCGATGTTGTCCGACTTCCGGTTATACCGGAAATCAGGGTTGTCAGAGTTTTAGCAAGCCCTGGTTTAAACCATGGTTTAAACCGGCCTGGCTAAAAATATAAAAAGTGGTCAAAAGTGGTTGAAAGTGGCTGGAATTAAAACCAAATCAAATCAAAAAGACATGTTCAAATAACTCACATAAACTTAGTATACTTACTGAAACTTCGTGATAAATGAAAGCAACTTGACAATATAAAATAAAAAATCACAAAAACGCAAAAAGATTAACGTAAAACCTTCTTTTACTCCGGCCAATGATGACACATTTTGGCTAACGATTAATGATAAACTGGGGCGAGTTCAGAAACGTCACACCCGGTGTGAGTGTGATCCAAGTGTCAAACACTAGGTAACCTTTCAAATATGGCAAGCCGTTTTACTTTTTATTCAACCCTGCTCATAAAGTATCAAAAAATAGTTATTTATGGTACTAGGGCGTTGTGTTGAAAATAAGTCACGCGAGGAAGATTTGTATAAATTCTCAAGTGTCATAAAATGTTTTATCCAAATTGAGGAAATCGTTTTTTAAGAAATGATAATTAAATATAAGTTTCAGTGTCAGAATGACTAGACCATGACACGGAACGTGATAGGTTGTTTGTTTGCCACGGAAACGTGAGTTATAATCCATAACTCACAGACGGCAGTAAAATGTAGCAGGGAACGTGTCATGTCTGTCTCTCATCAAACAATAAGGTTGTCGCTCACGCGACATCCATTTGTTTACCAAACACAATCTAACCCAAACTCTGTCTAACTGAACATCAGAGACAAATTTAATACATTGTTACTTCGGCGATCACCATGGCAACATCAATGTCAACCAATCTGATCAATCACGGGCGACGTCCTTGCTGCATTTTACTGTAAGTCTATAACTCACTGGTGACTAGTCAGTTATGTATTATAACACACTAGTTCGACACTGTAATGACATCAATAATGACCGGACCCGACTCCCAACCCGGACCTGACCCGCGACCCAGTATCCAATCGCATTTTATCCACTTTTGACCACCTTTTACCCGGTTTAAACCACTTTTAGCCAATTAAGTCTACTTTTAGCCAATTAAAGCCACTTTTAGCCACTAGCCTGGCCAAAAGTAGAAAAAGCCGCCTTTTTTACAACCCTGCCGGAAATAGGTGTGAATTTGCTTATTTTAAATAGAACACCCTATAATATTACATTTTTGGATTCTACGTGCCATTCTAGACAGATTTGATGTATCATATCCTATACCCACGTACTCGAATTTTTGAAATATTTGAGTTTTTATATCAAAAATTAAGTTTGTAGCCTCCAATTTAAATGCGAATTCTACCTATAAGAAAGCCTTTATTATTTAATTTGTGCTGGATTTCTTCTTGAAAGAGACCTACTAGAAAAGATTTACAATATTTTGAAAACTGTTAATTCACATGAGATCGAAAATGAAATCGAGAAAACTGCCAAAAATCTTTTTTTTTTCAAATGAAAACACCCAAATCTTATCATTGTATAGTATTTAGCATTTAAAATAAAGGTGAGTTTGTATAAGATTGTCCTTTCAAAATTTGATTTTTTTTCAAATTTTAAAGTGGAGTGGACAATGTTATACAAACTTTTCTTAATTTCCAATGCTCCATGAGATGAAATTATAAGATTTGGTGGTTTCCATTTGAAAAAATTGATTTTTGGCAGTTTTTTTTTCATTTAATTTTTGATCTTATTTTTTGACCACCCTGTATTAATAGTTATCCAAATATTGCAAAAAATCTTTTATAGTAGGTCTCCTTCAACAGGGAATTCAATTCAAATGCAATAATAAAGGTTTTCTTATATGTAAAATTCACATTTAAATTGGAGCATACAAACGTCATTTCTGACAAAAAACTTAAATATTTCAAAAGCTCGTATACGTAGGTATACGACATGATAAATCAAATCTGCCTAGAATTTTACGTGGAACCCAAAAATGTGATAATATATATGGTGTTCCATTCAAAACAAGAGAGTTGACACCTTCTTCCGGTATAACCGGAAGTCGCACAACATAGCTATTATTTCAAGTGAAGAGAGCATCCTCGAAAATCTCGCCATAAAATTTTTCAGATTTTCAATCGTTTTATTTTCCGAGATATTCTAATGGACGGTCACCGTGAGACACCCTGTATATGATCCAAGTTAACAGATAACACCCTGTATAAGAATCGATAAATAGTTATCAGCAAATCTTTGACAATTATTATTTTTCTGCAACTTTTTTCATTTCATTCGATATTAGAAATGCAATGTTGTTTTAGCCTGCCATATAATGTATCGATCTTTTTAATCAGTGTTTATTCTGATTTCCAAACTCCTCCCGTCATCGCAGTTGATGTGTGAAGCCTACATAAATTCACATTTTTTCGCAGCTGACGTAAAACATCAATAAACCCAGCTACTTACATGTTAGCTGTTTCACACACGGTTTTTTATTCCCACTTTTTTCTGAATTTCTTGTGTCTAATAAGTGATCTTTTTAACATACGTTGTGGTAAGCTCGTTTCAGAGATTCTAATTTGTCATTCAACATTGATTTTATTTATTTTTTTTTTCTATAATTCCCATTTAGATAAACGCAACTGTGGGACCTACTCATGTGTGCAGTTCAAAAACAACACAATTATTGCTAGTCCACAAGTTAGAATCTATCTAGTCTGTTATATCATAATACTAAAGAAAAAAAGAACGGTTAGAAAGTATGTAATTTTTGTTGGCGTATGTTGTCTCTTTCCTTAAGACTTACTTAAAATCTTAGAAACAGAAAGAACACGAAGTCAGAGTCTCAAAATGTGTGTATTGAAGGCTACACGTGTTTCGCCCAATTTAAGGGCATCATCAGGCCAAATGATAAACCATAAACTAGATTTGAAAACAAATTGTAAAATTTTTTGTAAAAAACATTGAAAAACTAACTAACGGAAATTACATGAAAAGCTAAAACAAAAACAGTCAAGTACGAAAACATTCTTGTTTTCGGATAAAACTGGGTCACCCTGTATGTATAAAGTGAATATTTCAACTTTTTCCTCTTCGCAATATAACATGTTTAAATCTTTCTTGTTGTTCAGGAGCTCGTGGAAGGCAGTCAATGATACGAGGAAGGCTACTTTAAGTCTTCTTTATTCATTTTCAAGCTTTCGGGGAATTATTCACCCATCATCAAGAAATCGAATGTGAAGGACAATATTATAAGCCACCAGCACATAACAGGAAAACACAAATTATTGAAATATACACATGGCGAAAATTGTAAAAGAGAAATAAATAGTTTAAAATAACACAATCGAACTTTCACCAAAATGAACATGTTAAAAAAGTTAAAATGGTTAGATACTAATAAAAAGGGTCAAAATGTTCAAAACATGTAAAGGGACGCATATTGACAAGTTTGGGAGGCAGAATATAATGATCAAAGGGACTCTGCCTTCCAAACTTGTCAATATGCGCCCCTCTGCCTCATAATATTGTCCTTCACATTCGATTTCCTGATGATGGGTGAATAATTCCCCGAAAGCTTGAAAATGAAAAAAGAAGACTTAAAGTATCCTTCCTCGTATCATTGACTGCCTCCCACGAGCTCCTGAACATTATTCTGTCCGCTCCAGTCACGAAACTAACAGCAAATCTTTCTTGACAAGTTCGTTGATACCTTTTAACAACTACTTCGTTTCCAAGGTTTTGAAACAATACCATACATTTTAAAACATGCCCGAAAAAATAGCAAATTTCTGACGTTAATATCTTCTTGTTGGCTGAATTTGGGTAAAGGGTATGATATTTGAAAAATGTTTAGAATTTTCCGGAGAATGCAAAAATCAAACAAAAAATAGGGTTGTGATTTGAAATAAGAAAGTTGGATCACGCCCAGAAGTTCTGAAACACCCTGTATATGTGAAAACCTTGTTTTTACAAAATTCATTTTGAACCATTAAACTTTCAATTGAAACATTTCTTTCCCAAACATCAAATCAAAAAGTTCATGGGCAGTCCATTTATCTGTGGACATCCTGTACACACTCCCTCATGACGTTTTTCCTCACATAAGACTCATGCAAAATATCTTCAGTAAATTTTAATTCATCTATTTGACCAAACCCGCATCTTTATTTTTTTATTCTAATAAAACATCCAATCAAACTACTGATTCTCCTAATACTACTTTATCTTGTTTATTTAATCAACTGTATCATAACGCAACTATGATATTTCCAAACTAATTGACTAACACATTTCAACGTCATGAATTATTTCGTCATACTTAAGACTCATTCATAATAGAAAACTCTCTTGAAAAAAACACATTGATAATATTATCTCAGTACTTATTAGAAATTGACATTGCAATAATATCATAATTTCGGTGTTAGCCATGGATACAAATAATGTGTGTGACGGGCAAAATGGAACCAAGGAAGATGAAAATGGATGTTCTGAAGAGACAAGGTACATTTTTTTTTGTTTCATTTGTGTATACAAAACTACGTCTGTTTGTGTTGTGGTTTTTCTGTCCTTCAAACTAAACATCATTTTTAGCTGAACGATCTGTCTAATGTAACAGGGTTTTTTTTTTATATATTGACACCCCCCTTATCTTTTTTATTTGACGTTTTTAAAAAAAGTGTCCCGGATGTAAGTTAGTTGGTTTTGAGTCAATTTTCCAAAAAACTCTAATTTGCATATACAGGGTGCCTCAGAAAGTCTGGGCGTGGTCCAACTTTCTTATTTCAAATTAGAACCCTGTTTTTTTATTCGATTTTTATATTCTCGTGATAATTCTAAACATTTCTTATGTAGCATACCCTATACCTAATTTTGACGTATAAAAAGATATTGACCTTTGAATGTTGACGTTTCATAGAAATTGGATAGAAACAAAAAAACATGCAAATATAAAAAAACCATCTTATATTTCATCAAACTAAACACAACACTATAACAGCTCGATATGTCCACCGTCCATTTCTAAGCACTGCGTATAATCTCGCTCGGTTTTATTTATGCTATTAACAATAAAGTGAGCATTATTTTGATTGGTCTCTTGAATGGCCTCAATAATCCGATTTCTTAAAACTTCTACATTTTCGGTCGGTATTTCATAGACCTTGTTCTTCAGAAAACCCCAAAAAAAAAAATTTTCTACCTCGTTCGTCAATAAATTCAAATATTTCTCGCCGTTTAAGCGCCCGTCAATAAAAATTGGCCCAATAATTTTATTCTCCAAGATTCCACACCACACATTTAAGGAACTTCGATCTTGGATCTTAGTTTCACTCGTTGCTCGGGGATTTTGAGTTGCCCAAAATCTCACGTTTTTTCGATTATGAATTCCTGCAGTACTGAAAATGCATTCATCTGACCATAATATGATTCTTTTGTCCTTTTGCTCTTGAGTTAATTTTTGCACTGGCATTATTTTATAGGTATGGTAACCATGTTTTTTTAGGGTATAATAGATTTTGCTAATTGATTTATCGAAAAAGTTTGATGCATCTTTCAAAGCTGCATTTGAATTCTCTAAAAATAAAGTTCCTTATTCATTTTGAGCCCTTTTGTAACGAAAATTGCTTCTGAATTACTCTCATTCTATTTACCTACCTTGAAAATACAATAAAATATTTAGTTCTTCCTCCTGATCGACAACGGCTAGCCTTTTTTTTCTTTTTACGGACATTCGCTGCCTAAACCCACGTTCAACATTTTTGAATGTTGTTCGCGTTGGGAGCGCTCGCATTGGAAAGAGTTGCCGATATTCCCTTCTTGCTGCACATGCATTTTTGTCATTTTGATCATTCCTCATCTGTGTAAGGCATTTTTATCGTCTCAGACAACGAATATGTCAGAGATTTAAACAATTACGGTAACCAAGCAACATTGCGAATTATTTATACGTCAAATTTAGGTATGCTACATAAAAAACTTTCCGCGGTCAATATCTGTTTATACGTTAAATTTAGGTATAGGGTATGCTTTACGAAAATTGTTTAGAATTTTTAGGAGAATATAAAAATCGAATACAAAAATAGGGTTCTAATTTGAAATAAGAAAGTTGGACCACGCCCAGACTTTCTGAGGCACCCTGTATATGCGAAATAGAGTTTTTCAAAAAATTTACCGAAAACTACCAAACTTTTATCTGAGAAACTTTTTTCAGAAACGTTAAACAAAAAAGTTAAGGGGGGTGTCAATATATTAAAAAAAACCCTGTATATACATGTATTCTGATCAACTTTTCATGGTTTTATTTCAGATATCCAGATGGGACCGTTAAACTCCGCAACCCCCATATTGAGCTTATGGACCAGGACATCCTGTACCATATTGCTCTGGGAAGTGAATCCCATGACTTGGTGGAGATGTTTGGTGACGTAAAAGTGAGTTAATCTCATTTTTCAATGTAGAATAAAACACACTTTTTGGTCAAAATGTTGCTGAGTTTATGTTATTAAGTTACATCATAGCTTATCGATCAACGTTGTCAAACCGTACTCGAAATTGGATTATCTTTAAGATCAAAATCAAAAACCCAAATGAAATATCACTGCTTACATTTCAAGAAAGAATAACTTATAATTTTTCAAATTAAATTCAAGACATAAGAAATATCGGCATATTGATGCGAAAATATTAGATTTTATAAATACAGTTAGTTTTGTGAAACCTGACAGCGGCCAACTTTTTTATTTGGAGAGATAGACTAGTACTTCCAAAAGGAAAGTTGTGTGAAATGACCCAACTAAGAAAAATGAAGGAGAAAAAATGTTAGCGCTGCCAGATTTCGCAGCTGACGCGAGAACGATATTTTCTTGAATGGCAAATGGCATTTTTTTACACCAGTGTTATAGATTTCGAAACTCTGAACAAAAATTATTATACAATATATTATGTTCCTGAACTGAGCCGTTTTCGAGTTATCGCGTTTTATAAATGACAGTTTTGCATCTCTGATATGCTTTGAAACTCAAACTGCTCAACAAAGAGAAAAGTGATCTGCACTTTCTCATCTTGACATCTTAATAGAAGGTACTATCAACTGGTAACTTTTTTCGACATCTTTTGATATTTTTTGAGAAGAATTAATTTTATATCCTTAGATGGCTCTTCAAAAGTTAAGACTAGAAAGTGCAGTACGTTTTTTTTTTCTTTATTTTGAATCGTTTGAGTTTTAAAGCATGTCAAAAATGCAAAAATTTCATTTATAAATCGCGATAACTCGAAAACGACTGAGTTCAAGAACATTATGTGTATAACAATTTTTGTTCAGAGTTTCGGAATCTATAACACTATGTCAAAAATATGCCATGTTGCCATTAAAAAAAAAAAGTTTTCGTGTCTGCTCCGAAATCTGGCAACGCTGACATTTTTGTTTTCCTTAATTTTTCTTAGTTAGGTCATTTTACACAACTGTTCTTTCGGAAGTACTAGTGTATCTCTCCACATAAAAAAGTTGGCCTATGTCAGGTTTTGAAAAAATAACACTGTATTATATAAATAGAAAATACTAGAGTTGGTTGGAAAATCAATTGAAAAAAAAAGGAAAAATTACCGGGACTGGAAAAATAAAAGGATCTCTTCATTGTTCGGGCAAAAACTGGCTACCTACTGGCACGTTCACAACATATTTCCAGTGGTGAGATTGGACAAGTACCACAGGATTTTTCACCCTTTACCTAACCCTTTAGAAACTTCATTTGAGTAGACAGAAAAAACTTCAGATAAAAGTGTCAGAATGTAAAGTGTGGTCATTTTATCTCGATACCATTTTAATTGGATGTAACTTTTTTATTTTGAAAGATGTAAAGACGAACCAAACAACAAATTGAACAAGTTTTTTCTCATAGGAAAAAAAAACAAAAGACGGGCGTTGGAATGAAAAAATCAAATGGAAGGGGGGGTCGAGTGATACCTTCTTTTGATAAAAAAAAAGGGGTGGAAAAAATGTTCGTCAAAAAGATTGAGACCTAAGTTCAATGTGATCTTTTGTACCTCATGATATCCTCTTGGTTTGGGGAAGTCACCTCTCGCGGGTAAGTATTAACCAAGAGGAATAGCAGAGGCTTGAAACTCGGCAGTTGTAATCCGGTTCAAATGGCCTTCAAAATAAGGTATCACTCGACCAAGGTTAATTGATATGTGAATCAATTAACCTTGTCACTCGACCTCATCTTATTTTTGCACTCACAATGGCGCTCAGCTGTCATTTTGACATTTTCAGCTGTCACTACTATGTCAAAAATGAAAAAGGTCCTCATTTGTGGTGTCTCCAAATTTCGTTCGCATATATCAAATGGTTCAAAAGTTAGAGGGGGGAATCTATCAGAGCCCCACAGTATAATATAAAACTTTATACTTTGGATATGTAATTTTCGACATATTCGCAAAAAACAAATTACATGAAATACCAAAATGTCAATTGAATATTAACCAGTACGGACAAAAAACCTTATTTATTTTTTGTCGTAAGAAGAAAAAAGAAAAGTTGTACTGATTAAAACTATATTTGAAATTATGGTTTTTGATGGTGATCGTTTTTTGAGAATATGTCGAAAAATTCTTATACAAAATGAATATAAAGTGTTATGTATCATCAAAATCAGAATAAAATAGGCTATCTAACGCTCTATCAATATGCAGAGGGTACCACTTGGAAAAAACGAACTCTTATATCTTTGACAAAACGACCGTCTTTTGTTTTTTTTTTCTTATGACAAAAAACTTGTTCAGGTACCTTACAATTTGTTCTTTGGTCCGTCTTTCCATCTTTCAAAACAAAAAGGTTAAATCCAATGAAAATAGTATCAAGATAAAATGACCACACTGTACATACAGTCGAGATGTAGGTATATCAAAGTTTATTTCTCGTCTTCAAACCAAAAAGGGCAATACTTGGATAAACCGCTTACTGTACTGAGGACTATTTTTCATATCCAGAACAATTAATCAATTTGCTTCGAGCCGCGTCAATTAGATCAGGAATAATAGTTATAGTTATTAGGATCACAATAGTACTTCCACACTTAGCCTGAGATATCCAATTTCCTCAAGCTCCATAGGCCTGGTCAATTCAGACGTCCTTTTAACTGATTGTTCCTTATTGTTAAAGTTCAATACGCCAGTCGACGGACACTTTGTGGTGTGTGCTGTTGTTATGCACTTTAGCAATAATTCACACGCTCGTATAAAGTAGAGTCCGTGCAATTAGTAAAAAATACAGTGATGTCATCAATCCCTGCGCGAAAATGAAACGCGTCGCTAACGTCATGTGACTAGTACTCTTTACTATTTACACTCTAGGTGGGTCAACTGTGAACCTGAATATTCGGTCTGGTATGGACGAGATGTTGATATGTGGAACGGATGCAAGGAAACGAAGTTACGAATGCTCTCAAACATTTGACTCTTGATGGTTCGCCGCATCGTGTGGCCCAAATGTTCTCTTGTGCTCTATTCTATGATGAATACACCCTATCGTTTTATCGTCGACTTCTCAAATAGATCTGACTCAAAAAAGATCAACTGACACGAATAATTATTCAGCAGTATCACATCTTGTCTTTATAGTTTTGTCGAAATATCCTCAAAAGCTCTTTAAAATTTCAGTACGAAGCATGAACATGCATTCACGAAATAGATGTATACTTCTTAAAAAATACTATCAGAAAATTGACTGTACCATGACATAAGTCACAATTTGTAGTGTTAATTCCATCGTTTTCTTGAGCGTTTTTCCATTTATATGATTTGAACTAATGAAACAATCTAAAAAGTGTTGATGGAAGAGATGAGAAAATGAGCACTCAGCGAAGGCTCTAGGTTGATAAGCAGCGAATAATATCCAGAAAATGCGAAAAATCATGTACCTACATATAGCCTAGGCAACGAAGGAAAAATAGGGGAAAAAATGGTGTATTCGCGGATTTTGGTATAGGTGTAGAGTGAGATGTCCTGAACAACATACTAAAAGTCCTGATCGGTGGGGGGCGAGCTAAGGTGGTGGAGGGTGTCTAAAGATTCTTTTTTTGGGTTTTTATGAATATCGGGAAAACCAGGACCTTCAGAAGATAAACAGAAGAATACTTAATTATTCTACATGAAATTCTCATCAAAAAAGATTCAGTACATATTAAGTGTGTTTGTTATGCTCCACTAGTGCACACTTTTCTACAATACAATTCTCAGTGTGGCTTTGTTTGTGAAGTGTTTGTCTGTTTTTTAGGATAGAATATGTTTACTATTTTAGTGAAGATATTGTATCCTAAAAAACAAACAAACATTTCACAAACAAAGCCACACTGAGTGTTGTAGTGTAGAAAAGTGTGCAATAGTGGAGCATAACAAACACACCTATTGTCGCTAAGATTGACAGTTAAGGAGATATGGATAAAGGAAAAACTATATGATTATACAGGGTGTTTCCTAGACATTTGTAAAAAAATCCGTGAGGTGATTCATTCTCACATGGTATTTCCATCAGGTATTTTCATGAAAAAAAGTTCCTATAAAAATTTGACGAAATTTTTATCCACGTGAGCTACGCCCCTTTGAATAGGGCACCCCAAACACTTTTCTTCCTTAATATTTCCCAAACCGTTTATACAAAAAATCATGAAATTTCACAGACCGCAATACTTTTGAAATTTTTGAAAATTTCAATCAGTGGCGTACCAAACTGTAAGGGTTGAGTGTATAGCTTGGACCTCGATAAATGGAGGTGTAAGAAGACCACCTGTCACAGTGAGGAGTGGGGCCAATGACTGAGTGAGTGCATCGGAGGCTCGCCAGAGGAAGCAGTTAAAACTTTATATTTTCATGATATGAAAATTTTATTTTTCAACACTAATCCATTTTCTCCAGTTTATATTTTCCTTGTACCGAAAAAATACAAGCGAACTTTTTTTGTAGGGAATAATTTAGTACTCTAGTATTTTTTTGCTGGGTGGTCTCGTTTTCGAGTTATTCAAGAGAAACGTAGAAAAATTACCTACAGATACACCCCTCCACTTTAGCTCGCCCCCCACCGATCAGGACTTTTAGTATGTTCTTCAAGACACCTCAACCTACACCTATACCAAAATTCGCAAATACACCAATTTTTTCCTCTATCTGGCATTTTTTGGTCTTCTTTGCCTGAGCTAATAATTTCATTTGGCAAAATCTAGGACCTGTCAGTCAACTAGTTTTTGTACAATTATTAGTATCACTCGAATTTTTATTAGTTCTTTCGCAAGGAGCTCTGGATGCGCTGCAGATGATCCGATGATGATCTTAAAGGAAGATTTGGAAAGTAATATTTCCGAAAACGGTTTTTGGCATAAAAAAACACAACTTAACGTGATCTTGAACGGCTGAGTGCCCTAGACAAGCCGAACGAAGAATGATCTTCACAACTTGAAAAATAACGGACTAAAAATAGAATCAATTTTTCCGAATTTTCCCTGTTGCTAATCAACCCTAGTTGTGCTAGTGCTTATTTTCTTCATCTTCATTTTTTCGTCTCCTTCAGATCTTCTGTTGTCACTATAGTACGTAGCTAAATGCGTTATTTTGACGATCTAATTAAAATATTCCTACCTCCAAAAGAGTCCCTGTCAACTTTGGCCAATTAGATGATTGCATTAATTATCGAGATAGAATGGGTTGGCAGAAAAAGATTCCAAACAGAATGATATTTTCAGGGATGATTGAGGACTGCCTCCTGAGCATCCAACCATGGACTCGAACATGACGTTTTGCGCTCAAAATTTATTTAGAGCAAAATGACCTCAATAAAAGTTATAGAGGACCAAGAACTGAACAACTTTGCCCTATAACATTTTTTGACAGCTCTAACACTCGATGAGTTACAGCGCATCAAATGACAAGATCCGGCGGCAACCGGGGTGGTATCAATTCTTTTTTAGAGATCATGAAAAATTTCATGAGGAAAAGTCTGCTTTGATTCTCTGGAACTTTCTTTAAGGTTATTTTTAGTAAAAAATGTTTTTAAAACCAATTCTGTCATTTGATGCGCTGTAACTCGTTTAGTATTAGAGGTATCAAAAAATGTTATAAGGCAAAATTGTTCAGTTTTTAATTATCTATAACTATTTTTGGGGTCATTTTGCTCTAAAAAATTTTTTTTAAAAACCACCTCTTCATCACAAAACTTACCATGAGTTCGAGTCAGATCTTTTGATTGGATACTCAGAAAGCAGTCCCCAAGCAACCCTGAAAATATCAATCTGTTGGGATGTTTTTTTTCTTGAAAAACCGACATCTTTACTGGGCTACAAATAGTTTTGGCAAAAATGTTCGTGCCGATTCCCTCACGAGCTTGAATTGAGATTTCGTGAATTGTCTTACAGAAAATTCGCCACTTCGAAAGAAAATTCTGGCAATAATTTATGCTAAAAATAAGTGATAATATTATTTGAGATATTTTGAAATTGAATGTGTCAATCAAGACAAATTTTATAGACAATAAAATGTTTATACTCCCATGCTATAGAGTGCTCAAGAGTAAGTTGTCCACTCAAGAAATTATTGGACGCTTTTGTCGATCATTTTTATGGTCTCACATTAAACCTAAAACCACTTGAGTGAAATCGGCAGACTATTTCTTTGATTTTTTTTATACTTTTGTGTAAATAGGACATTAAACGGGTTCTTACTAGTTTCCTTTGTTATATTTCAGTTTGTTGTTATGGGAGGAACTCCCAAACGAATGGAACAATTCGCACATTACATCATGGAAGAGATTGGCTACAAACTTCCAACTGGTACTGCTCTAACTGATATCAGTCAGTACTCCTACAGGTACAGCATGTACAAAGTGGGACCAGTTATTTCTGTCAGTGTGAGTATAACACCCTTCCATTAGTTGGAAACGATCCATAATTGGATATGGATATAGATATCGAACTTCATTATATTTTGCAGCACGGTATGGGCGTTCCTTCAATTGGTATCCTTCTACACGAAATGATCAAATTGATGTACCACGCAAAAGTGAAAGATCCCGTCTTTGTTCGTCTGGGAACATGTGGAGGGTTGGGCCTGGAACCTGGAACTGTTGTGATATCCGACGATGCAGTAGATGGTTTAGGAAATCATTTTTACTCAGTGGTATGTTCTACATTCTTTTCTCTAGTTTGGTTTTGACTGTTCTTGTCAATGTACAGTTGAAGCAATTAAATCTTTTGCTATATCTTTTTCATTTATCTATTTTTTAGCCAATATTAGGAAAAGTCGTGAAAAGACCTGTTAAACTTGACAAGAAACTAGTCCGAGAACTTAAAGCTCTTGCAAGCCCAGATGATCCTTATGACACCATTGTAGGAACTACTATGTGCGCCGAGGATTTTTATGAAGGTATGAGTTTGATTAAAAAATTTGCAATAAAACAATAATCAGAAACTTGTCTCTAGGACAAGGAAGAACTGATGGTGCCTTTTGCGATTACAGTGAACAAGATAAACAAGACTACTTAGAAAATCTAGTCCAACAGGGAGTTAAAAATATAGAAATGGAGGCTGTTATTTTCGCAGCCCTTACACACCATGCCGGTATCAAGGCCGGCATTTGTTGTGTTACGTTGTTGAATAGACTCAAAGGAGATCAGGTGAGATTTTTGATGGATTTTAAAAAAATTCTCTGCTCCAAAAAATCACCTAGTTTCGTCACAGAATTTAATGCAAAGATGTCCTAGGATAAATCTTGATGAAGGTTTTTATAAGTCACCAGAGGTCCACAGATCCAAAGTAGTTATTAAACAAGACTTATCAATGTTCACACCTTTAAATAGTTGCGAGGTTGAGTCCGAGGTTTCTTTTGTTTTTCATATACGGAATCCCATTCCATCTTCTCTTTTATCTAAGAGGAGGCAATTATTCTTTCTGACGTTTTCAAATTGAAACATGAACGATCTATGGACTTCCAAAAGTAAGACCTATAACCAGTTCACGTGGTTTTTACAATCCGCGTACTCTCAAGATGCTTCAGTCACCAGTTATACACATTGATAAGTACATAACTCACGCCACTTCATGGATATGATTAAGTCAATACATTTGAATTAAGACAATAGAGTTATCAGTTTTGATGGTTGAAAGCTTTTATGCTAATGTTCCTACAGAGAGTCACTCGATATTCTCTGGTGAAATGGTTACTCGATATAATAACGTACATTAAGTTTCGTTTGAAGTACAAAGAATTCAACATCAGGCTACTGCAAATTAGTGCAAATGCATCCCTGAGGGTTCTATCATATTAGAGACATCCATCCGAAAATAGGGAGAGAAAACTGTAGAAGGTGCTGATCGAAATTACCGTAAGCTATTGGAGATGTTTCAACCAATTTCATCAAAGATTTCCTAGTCTATTTTCGGAAAGTGATTGCGTTCTGGTTTGAGACTCTTAAAGAAGATTTGAAGTAAATACTTCTTCAGGGATCTGCGTAAAGACAGATAGATGGGTTACTATCATGATACTATAACAAAGAAGATATGCTCACGCGCAAGTTTCGCTCACATAATTTTATTGCGTGTCCGAACCTCAAAATTCATAGGTTACCTAGGTAACTCGGTTACCATGATACTAAAACAAACAAGATAAACTTTCGCACATCCCCCTCAGAAGTCATCACGTGACCTACCTCAAACATATACTATCAATGTCACGTACCCTGTATATTATTGCCCAGAATGTTAGATCCTTTTCTTCTGATTTGGTTCAGTCATTTTTGCGCTATTCAAGTCCAAAGTCTCATGAAAATTACATTACGTCTATCTGGATCCTTCCGTATCTTAGCAATACCCAGATCCAGGTTAATGTTATCGCTATGTGACTTTGAACTTGAATAGCGCAAAAACGGCTGAACCAAATACCAACATACGAGGTGTTTCATTAATATTGCGAAAAAACTTGGGATGAGCTTCCCCGCTTTGAAATAAGAACAAAACTTCGTATAAACATGAATCCGGAAATGCTTCGTTGCAAATCTTCAGGGTGTAGAAACTTCATTTCAATTTTCATTTTTTCTAAATATTATTTGAAGTGATTTCGATCTTTCGCTGAAAATTGGTAGTTGGGGGTTTCTTATCATGCGAAATTCGAATTTGATCAAAGTATGGCTCTAAGCGGTAGAGGGCGCTACCTTAACTTATTTTTCAGGATATGAACAGCCTACCTAACTTATTTGGACGTCCCTGCATTATATTTTTAGGTGAAAAATAGATTTCTTTATCATTTTACGCGGAAAATGTATTCTTATTAGAAGTCGCTACGTGCAACCATTCTCGAACTATTTGGATTTAATAATGAATACATGTGATTTTGAAATTATTGCGAAGCATGGTGTTTCATTGGCACTGGCAAAGAATCAGGATGAGTTTGCCTGCTCAAAAATAAGAAAACACATAAACATGTATCCGGAATTGCTTTGTCACAGGGTGTTAAAGTTTTTATTTTATTTATTTTTTTTACATTTTTTTCTTATTAATATATGAATAAGAGTTGTTGACTACAAACTAGTCGACTGTTATCTTTTTACTAAAAATATGAAGCAATCATACGAAATATCTAATATTTTCTATTTTCTAGCAGGTTACCTTCGACATAATTTCAAAATTACATGTATTGATTATTTAAAATCTAAATATCTCCAAAATAGTTGCACGTAGCGACTTCTAACAAGAATACATTTTCTGCGTAAAAATGATAAAGAAATGTGTTTTATTACTTTAAAATGTAATAATAATTTTTGAAAAAATCATGAAAAATGTGTATATTTTGCAAAGTTCAAAATTTCATAGCTTGACTATCCTTTGTTAGATAGTTTTGAAATTTTCAGGTAATACATACGTTTCGTCCCTCTTTGGAATGGTTCTAGTAATTTTTATCAAAAGTTACCCAGGAAAAATTAAGAAAAGTAGCCTGACAAAGAGGCACTAAACAACGTTTTGAAAAAAATCGCCAGGTCATGTAAACTGACAAATGAATTGAAGTTTTAAAATGCTCCATCACTTCTTTGATAATTGATGCAGGGTTGAAGTCTTATCAATTTTTAGGCGGTTGCTATAATTTTTACCGCTACTGTACATCAATCAATCACATGAAATTATGTGTAGAATTATCATATTATATAACAAGAGTTAGAGAGAAAACACAATCTTACCATTATCTTTTGGAGGTTTTACAAATAACAATCATTATATTCAAAATTGTGGAAGAAAGTTGCTGCACAAACTTTCATTTCCTTCGACTATACACGCGAGAAAGCGTGTACGGTCGAAATTCATTTCCTTCACTATTGCACTGTCTTCAAAATGTAAACTACAGACTCGATGAATATTGTACAAAGTCAGGGGATGCACATTCTTAAGGTCTGGATTTTTGATTAAATTGAGACAGATTTGTAATCTGGCTGGGTCCTTTGGAAAGCGATGTGTACGTGAGCCAGAGCAACCTGGAACAGTACATTTTTTTTTGGAACAGCATTGAAGTGATGCATCTCTGGTATTAGACAAGTCTTTGTTTGATCTGCAAAGAATATTGATTATAAATAAAATTCTTATAAGGTCTTAATAGTCACGTGAAAATCTTTTTTTTTTTAATCAGTCTTTATGGTCAAACTAACAATCATCTCCGATAAGAAAAAATAGGTTTGTTGAAAAGAATTCTGTTTGTTGTGCTCGGGAGCGATGAAATTTTGTTTTATTGTGCATACACATGAATGTATCATTAGAATGAATTTCGATGAAAGTGTTCAAAATAGAGCTGAATCACAACTTCTGAATTTAACTTTCAACCCAACAAATCACAAAAAATAAATGAATCTATAGGTCTAGGAAGTCACTTAAAAAGACCAATAATTATTCATTCCCAAAAATGAGATCATATACCACTTACCTCAAGAAATATATAACTATTCACCTCAATATAAAAGACTATACAGGGTGTCACACGGTGACCGTCCATTGGAATATCTCGGGAAATAAAGCAATTGGGATTCTAAAAATGTGTATGGTGGGATATTCAGAGATGTTCTTCTCAAATAAAATAAAAGCAACGTTGCACGACTTCCGGTTATACCGGAAGTAGGTGTCAACTCGCTTATTTTAAATGGAACCCCCTATTTTTTATAATTTTATCTTATTGTGCATAAAAAATAAGGGTGAGTTCACCCAATATTGTTCATTCCAAAAATTCAAAAAAAAAAATAAAAAAAAGAATTCTTGGAGAGGACACAAATACAAACTCACCTTTATTTTTAATGCACAATAAGATGAAATTATAAAAATTAGGGGTTTTCATTTGAAAAACTTGATTTTTGGCCGTTTTCTGAATTTAATTTTTGATCTTATTTTTGGCTCACCCTGTAATAATAGTTTTCATATTGCTGTGAAAAATCTATTAAAGTAGGTCCTTTTCAACAAGAAATCCAATACAAATTAAATAATGAAGGCTTTCTTATAGGTGAAATTCACATTTAAATAGGAGCCTTCAAACGTCATTTTTGACATAAACACTATATAAAATATTTCAAAAACGCTCATACTTGGGTATAGGACATGATACATGAAATCTGCCTAGAATTTTACGTAGAATCCAAAAATGTAATAATGTATAGGGTGTTCCATTTAAAATAAGCGAGTTGACACTTACTTTCAACTTCCAACGTTGCTTTTATTTCATTTGAGAGGAACATCTATGAATATCCCACCATACAAATTTCCAGAATTCCAATTGCTTTATTTCCCGAGATATTCTAATGGACGGTCTCCATGAGACACCCTGTATGCCAATAAATCGCCAACCATGCCACAAAACTCAAAATGTGCCTATCTGAAACAGGTCCTTTTTCAACCAACTCACTTTGGGATCACAAAACCACAGAAACAAAACTTCTTTTCTCTGTAGGTTTAGTTTTCCATGTTATGTATAAATCGATGCCATTCCCCGTGTAATCAAGTATGTACATATTATTATTATATCACTACGTAAAATCATTACATGCAATGATTAGTAAAAAAGTATGCACTTCTATACTTACTATGCTAAAAGTGACTCACTATTTGCCTATAGTAGAAACATTATAACTCTACTCTCAACCGACACCTATTCTTGATAATTGTACATGAAACACAAGGTATGAACAGACATCACTTTCAGGTAGCAGCCCCCAAGGAAGTTATGGAGGAATGGACAATAAGGCCTCAAAAACTACTGGCGCGTTACATCAAAAAGTACCTTCAAACCAAAGGTAGATTAAGCTCGTTAGAGGGACACGGTGCTATCGCGGTAAAAAGTCCAAGAAGATTCAAACTGGTACAGCAAGAATCGCAGACTTTCGAGTAAAAACTTCTGGATATAGTTGTTTTTTTTATTCCGTGAATAATAGTTCCAATGCTTGGCGCGGATAATAAAATTCAAGTTGTCAATTTACATCACGATTCAGGTCTCAAACTTTTGTCATTATATTCAAGAGTATTACACAATATGTGTATTTCAAAATTGCTCACTCCATTCAGTTACAAAAAGATGTGTGTTATCGTCATCAATATAAATATTACGGACAAATAACTACAAAATCTGTTTAAGCAAAAACTAGTGAATTGTGTCAATGTGAATTGAGTGTTGATGCCAAGCTAGAATCTATTTTTTTCAATTATATTGATTTTTTATACAACTAGATGTAGTTTGTATAATTTAAGGGGATTTGAGTAGCTGGGGCAAGGGAACAGCACAAAATTCGCGAAGGTTTCAGTAGAGTTTTCAAAATTTGAATTAGCTCTTGGAGAAAATTGAACCAACATCAACACTATGAAACTTGATTTTCAATCTAAACACACCCACGTTTTGAAAACTCGCTTGGAAACCAAGAAATAATCGCGTAAATATATAGTATTTATTGCATTCCATTTTGCTATTAACTGTTACTTAGACTAGATGCGTATTCCATGGTTAAATGAATGTCATTATAAATACCTAAACATTGCTAGATGTAAGGTACTCAAAGAAACTATAAAATACAAAAAAAAATGTTTTTGACCACAAAAGGATTATTTGTTTTTTTAGAATGTAAGTCAAAATGCTGCCTGAAAACGATATGTTATTCAGAATCGAACGATTGTTCGGCGAGTTAATCGACATATCAAATATATTAAGATCATTATTTATTGTTATACATATCTGTTTATGATTTCGCTCTTTTTGATACATTTTATTCAATTGTCAATCAGCATGATGGAATATTATACTTCAAAATAGTTATAGATAATTCGACAACTTGTGACGAATTATTTGCTGTTGAGAAGCCACGAGATGGAATAGTTAAAAGTAAAGATGAGAAACGCGGTGACATGAAATACTCCAGTCATATTTCTAATTTCCTACTTATTCCCACATTTTGATGTAGAACAATATTTCTTTCCGTGTCTTCTCATCCCAATACAATCTCAAACATTCTGAAATAGACCAATATTCCTTCTCTCTTTTCCTGATTAATCCTTACGCTCAATATTTCAGAATATATTCACTATTTATAAGCACTGAAAAATATTAGCGTTGAATAGTTGAAAATATGTTTTAGTCCTCGATCGCGGAATTAGACAATACAAAATTGTTAAGTTTAAATGAGAATACTAATGATAACAACGATAGATCAGGGCATGAACGTTTAAATTGAATCTATTGAATATTTCTATTTGGCAGATTCAATGTATACCTGCCTGGAATTTTGCCTAATAATATCGCGTAAGTGTTGATCATTATGCTAGTGTATAATTTATTGAAACCTACGTATATCGTATGTTGCACGCATCCAAAAACTGATTTATGATAGTTGAAGCGAAGATCGTGTCATTCATTAATCACTGAAACCAAAGTCACTGCTGAACACCCACTATGTAATTGTCTTATTATATTCAATATAATATATTTCAATATGATGTAAAAAAATATTGTTAAATATTATCGTATGTGTTGGCTTTAATAAAAAATAATATTTACAATAAAATATGCTGGATTCATTTAAGCTGAAGAGGAACTGTTCATGGTGTAAATTATAGATTAGATTATAAACAACGGCAACTAAAGAGAAATATTGAAAATTCATAATAAAGAAATAGAACAAGACTAATTATACTGTTTACTAAAAGACCTACGAAAGAAAATAAATAATGGAAAACGTACCTTGAACTGAGATACTATTCATCACGTTAACTTTAAAATAATGTCTTTGAAGAAAATAAATTCTTCCTTACTGAGACGTACGTGTTGGCATTATTTTTTAACTTACGCTCATGAACTATAGGTGCTCAAGTTAGAGGGAGGTATAAAAATATTTTTGCGGAAATCCTTAATTTTCGATTGTCTCAACAAGAAATACCGAAATCATTTACAAAATTGAAGATAATCATGTTTCGTTGACAGTTCACATAAACTTGAAAAGATATCTTCACAGAGTCGACATCGTAGAAAACTCAAACTGCAGGTGGTGCTTACAATGTGAATGTTACACAAAATTTAATTTTTCCTTGCGAAAACAACAGGACTGGCACACAGCAAGGGTGGTGAAAGTAAAATCCATCTCCACTCTTGAATGCCAGTTCTATGTTGGTACAAATCCACTGCGGTGGAGCTCAATAAATTGAAGAGAAAGTCAACATACTTTCCGATGATAAAAAAATTTAACGAAGATGAGTAAATCCCTGGATAATGCACCGAGAGGGTATTTTTTGTGATCTTGATAGCTGACTTTGATGGGTACCTCAATAGCCACACATTAATACATTCCAACCAATGAGTTTTAGTGTCCACTCTGAAGTGTCCCACCCCCGTAACATTTTTGTTTATTAACCGATTTTCAAAACTTTTTTTTTGTTTGATAGGTCTCGACAAACACTTTTTGGGCATGTGACAAAGTGATTCCAGGGGCGTACTTATGGGTAATTGTGAGGGTTCAAAGGGTGTCAAATTTCAGAAAATGATATTAGGTCATTTGTTAGAAAAAAAAATGACAACGGAATCTTAATCAGCAATAAAAAAAAACCCCTCTGTAGAAATTTTCAACTCCCTAATCTACGAGGTACCCGAATAAAATCTGATTTTGCTGCCAGACGCAACATCAGCAGTGTTACAATACTGTGGGAACTCTGCTGATATCGCATATTCTCCTTGTATAAATACCCTTAGTATTAAAAGTGTTTTTTTTTTCAAGTGTCTTCAATTTTTGGCGATCTTACTTGTATATTGGATGTTATTCATACAAAGGGGTTTGAAAATTCAGTAAATCAAAGACCGTTTTTTTAAGAAATGCTCGCATACATCGATTAGTATTTCAAATTGCTCTTTTTTGAAAAAAGGACATTTTGTAAGGACGTCCCAAATTTGAGATATTATATAATCGACTCAAAAACAAAAAAAATTAAAAATTGAAACTGGGCACGACTGTGTAGTTTGATTTTCTATTTCCAAAGATGGTTGGTAATAATAGTTATAATATATAAAAATCAGGTATGCCATTTAAAAAACTTAATCGATGACTTCATATCTCAAGAATGAGGCACCCTGTTTAAAATTTTCGTACATCAAAAAGAGCGCAATTTGAAATACTAAGACGTTATCCAAGTATTCTTCCGAAATAAACTGTTTCTGATTTACTGAATTTATCACAAGTTAGAGAATCACGTTGTATACACTGGCAGGCATATGGAAAGGGCCTTTAATTTGAGAAAACTCTGATCCTGTATCAGTTATCAAAGAAGTTATCTTGCAATCAAAAACTTCAATCTATTTGTTCAAAAAAAAGACTACTTTCCTTTTTTTTGTGTAACTTTTGATAAAAATGGCTAGCACTATTCAAGAAAGAAGCAAAAGTTATGTACTTCCTTGAAATTTCATAATAATTGAACAAAGGATAGACGAGCTATAAAGTTTTAGACTTGGGAAAAATGACCCATTTTGCATGATTTCTTCGAAAATAAGTCATTTTTGCAAAGTCCAAAATTTTATAGCTAGACTATCCTTTTCCTTTGTTCAATCATTATTTTTCAAGAAGTACATAGCTTTTGCCCCTCTTCTGAATAGTGCTAGCCATTTTTATCTTAAATTACACAAAAAAAAAGTTAGAAAAGTAGACATTTTTTCAACGTGAAAAAACAATTTTTGAAATAAATCGCCAGGAAACCTAAACTGACAAAAGGATTGAAATTTAAGGCCCTTCCATACATATGTCCGACACTGTTCACTCTGTGATCCATTTGTTTTCGGGTCACCCTGAAAAAAAGTTTATTAATTAACCGATTTGGCTCGAGTTTTATTCAAATTGTTGAGCTTGATAAACTCTATCTTCTTACCAAAAATGACCTCGCTCATATACAATCCAGTTCTCAGGTGCAAAATTTTGACCAACAACATTAGGGATTTTTTAGGAAAAATCTATGCTAGCCACTGGATGCGGCATCCTTCAAAACGGGCTTTTACCAATTTTTACCAGAAAGTATCAAGTATGTAGTTACTATTTCGTGTAAAAAAAATAATTAGGTTTTTGTTTGTTTTCAAAACTTTACAGTTAGTCATAAAAAAACAACAAAATTCTGGTAATTTCCACCAAGCCACCATTTTCTTCAATACACCTATCATTTCTTTTGCGAATATTGAAAATAACATTCGGTATTTACTATAAATTGATTCCACCACAGGCGCGGTTTAAAAAAATGATAATTATTGATAAATGAATGAAAAATCGGTCAATCAAAAACCTTTTTTTCAGGGTGACCGTAAAACAAATCGGTCACAGTGTATGTACAGCCAAAAGGTCCATTTTATGGAAATATGAAATCGCATTTTGGCGAAGTTGTCCCTCCGAAACTACCAAGCTCCAAGAGATTTTTTAAGTTCTAAAGAAAATCGCTTTTTAAAAAGATGTGTGACTTTTTGTCAGAAGAATTCTTTACTATTTTCTGAGAAAAAAACAAAAAAAGGATGTTCAATAAAAAAAAATCAACAAAAACTATTGTTTGAAATGACAAGACTTTAGTGTTTAACTAAATAGATAATAAGGCATAAGGACTGATTGAAAAGTATCCTTCCGCTTTGTTGCTTTCTCTCTGAGGAAATGTCAGTAATGTAATTCAACCGACCAATGAAAATGAAGATAGGCTTACACTTATGCGAATGGGACTAATAGAAAATTATGATGGTTATCGTTAAAGAGTATATTATTCAAATTTATCCTACATCATAAACTGATAAAAAAGATCAGGCAAAGATTATCAGAACATGGACTGCAATAGATTGCAATAGGTAAACGTAAAAGCCAGTAGCGGCACTAAAACCATGAATCTACGGCTATTTTCATGTTTCTTGAAGTAGGTAGGTAGTATTTTTTTAATCAAAAGGCTTTCAACAAAACGTCAATATGACAATTATCTATTTTTTTTTGTTGAAAAAAATAATTATCTTTCTAATTCAAATAACGATCATTACTTCTCCCAAGCACCATACACCCATCTTCCATCAAGACATCCGTACTCCAACCCAACCCTCTTGAGTCATCAGAATTTTTAATAAGAGCTCCTCAGTCGACCGAGAATCGAGAATGTTCATGGTTCTTCGACGTACCTGAACTAAACGAGAAAGTTACTGTAATCGTTACGGTTTCTTTTCCTTTTAGCGTGTACAGATCATATTTAGCTTGCGATAACAAATGTGAAGTTGAAAGTTTGACGACATGACAGTAACAAATACAGGTAGGTACCTAATTTATTTGTAAAATCATAAATAAGTATCTTAAACAGATTTTATTTCGACAAACGTACCCATTTTTTTTAAATTTTGATCATCGTTTTTTTAATAAATGTTTCTTTTTGATATCAAAAATTATTTATCATTATCGCATTCTAATGCGAAACAAAAAATTATTGATTAGCATTAATGTTGGAGTTCTAGTTGAAACAAAATTCTTTGTTTACTATTAAATAATCCAGCTCCAAACATTGTTTCTCCTTGTTTATTAGTGGAATAAAAATCTAGGTCAAGTTATTATTTTGGTGATCAAAAAAATTGTCAGTTGGTACACTAATAAATTTCTTTCGTCATCATGGTTCACGTGTGGTCAATATAAGTAGCGTCTTCCTCTTTGATTTACTATGAGTCATTATACAACTAACGAATAATGACTGGAAACCAGAAAGTCAAGAAGTACACACCATAAGAAATATTTCATGGTTTCTATATGACGATGGTCATATTTGCCATAGAGCAGCGGCTGGCTAAGAACATGTCAATTGTTTAGGTGAATGAATGGGATCGTCTTATTCAATTAATTCATGGTTCATCTTGGTGTATGCACATTAGACCCCGATTTTCTCGCTATGATGTTGAGATGACAAGATTGGCATAGTCATATTATTATGTGTGAACTGATCAGGCTCCCAGTAGATGGAAGGAGAAGCTATTCCTAGTAGATGCATGCAAGTGTCGATATTGAGCTTGCGATGTCCTGTCAGGAGATGCTCAAAGCCTTTCTACTCTCGTTCAGCACATTGGTAGTTGGTTTGCGTAATCATCCCTCTGGCTTACCTATATGTCGTGTTATATTACTCCGCCAGTTCCTCACTCTTTTCTGTCAAGCCCACTCGCCAAGGGCTTCGGGGATCGGTCCTTTACCAAGACTCATGCAGGTATGGTTCTTGACAGGACTCAGGACTGAGCGATGAATGCCCATGTTTGGTCTTTTTACTTTCGCCCAGTGCATGATGCTTCTCTGCACTCGTAGAATAGATAACTATGTTATCTTCTGCCTCTCCTCTCACCTCCTTTCTAAATGCTACCTCCAGGATAGCGAAATACTCTGCTTGGAAGAATGTTGTCAATTTTCCAAATTGGAAAGCTTCCCCTGCATTCCTGTCCAATCTGTATACGCCGGCTTCAGTAGAGATATATACCGGGTGTTCATTTGAAAACTTCCCACCCCGGTTTTATCAAAAACTACTGATTTAAAAAAAAACACGCCGAGACACGTCAAAAGATTTGTCAAGGCGGACGACTTTTTAAGTGAAGGGCACCCCCTCAAGAATTTTAAATAGGAAAGGGGGGTCATAGCTTGTTTGAAAGGCCTTATCAAGTGCTTTATTATGACGTTTGAATTTTTGAAATCGGTCGATTCGTTCTCGAGAAATTTGGAAAAATATTTTAACATTTTCAAAAAGATAATATCCGACAAAAACCGGAACAAATAATTTTTCAAAAATTAAATTTACGTTTATTGTACCTATCGTCAACGCATAATTCCAACCATTTATTAAATCAAACCAAAAAAGTTGACGTTTTTCTTCATCGTTGTACCTTTAAGTAATTTTTTTGTTATTAAGGTAAAGAAATATTTCGTTACCTAGGTACTTGATTCTATTTGCTGTCAGTTGTATTTGTGACAATCTCAAATTATTCAACAATTTTGATTTTTTACTTGAATTTTGATTTTACTTCCAAAATGGTTTACACGCTAGTTGAAAGAGTGGAACTGATTCTAATTTATGGTGCCGAAAATCGATGTGCTCGGCGAACTGCCGTCACGTTTAACGCAAGGTATGTTCTGGACTTTGTTGCTAAATTTACTGGAACTGGATCCTATTGCAAACAAAGACGTGATCAGCGAAGAGTTTTGGATGAAGCCGCTCAGGTTGAAGTTTTAGGCCATTTTGGCATAAATCCGAATACTTCCTTAACGCAAAGTTGTTGATGCAACACTTAGAACATTGAACCACTAGAACAAGCATAGCACTCAAAACATACACGATTTGTTTGAGTCGATAAAATTCTGTTTTTGTTTATGTGTATGTGTATGTAATGTTATTTTGACACATTTGTGATAAGATCTCTACAATCCAACCGTCCATCAAGAAGCTCCACAAACACAGCACTTTTTTGGTATAATTGCCACAGCAAATCCTCTTCTCGAGCACAAATAAATCATTTTCAACTGGAAAATGACAACAACGGTCACTTTAAAGCATCTATTACCGTCATGACAACGCATTTCAAATAACTCGATTGCGCCCAACGTTGTCGTTTGTGATAAAAATTCCTCTTATCAACTTCTTGGTGTAAAAGATCAAGGAAAATCGTTCGATTATTCAACAAGAAGTAGTAGTACCGATAAAAAAAAGGCTACAGACTCCTTGAATATTGAAGAGAAATACATTTATTTGATGATATTGAACTTCAAGCCATTGTTATTGAATTGGTGACAGAAAATCTGATGAAAGGTATTTCAAGGAAGTAAAAAGTAAATATGGCAAACAAGGAGCTTGCTTTTCCCCTTTCCCCCCATGTTTACATTGACATGTTCGACTCACACAATATTGTTTGTTTTTGTTTATGCTTCTAGAGGTTCAATATTTGAAGATGCAACCGGTATTTCATTAGGCTCTGTACACAAAGTTACTAAAATCCATAAATACCATCCTTATAAAATGCAGATACACCAAGAGTTAAGTGAAGACGACTTCGATAGGCGAGTTGAGTTTTGCGAACGAATGACTGCAGCGATCAATGATAACGCCATCCAGGTAAAGAATATTTGCTTCAGTGATGAATGCACGTTTTACCTTAACGGATTTGTGAATAAGCAAAACTGCAGATATTCGAGCAATGAAAATCCTCATGCTTTTGTAGAAGGGCATAACCAGTATTCCCAAAAAATTAATGTATGGGCAGGCATTTTAGGAAACAAAGTAATTGGGCCGTTGTTTATTGATGGAAATTTGAATGGAGAAATAGAAATTTATTTGGATATGTTGCAAACTACCATCAATCCCCTTATTATTGAATCAATCGAAAACCAAATCGATGAGAATGGAAACCCTGTGCTTGATGAGGCTGAAGTATATTTCCAGCAAGACGGTGCTCCTCCTCACTATGTTCTTCCGGTTCGACATTGGCTAGATGACGAGTTTCCAAACAAATGGATAGGACGAAGAGAACCTATGGAATGGCCTGCTAGGTCACCTGATTTGATGCCATTGGACTTTTTTTTATGGGGTCATTTAAAATCTATAGTGTTTACTCCCCAACCTCAAACTTTAGAGGAACTTCGTCAACGGGTCATCGAAAAGTGCCATGTTATTCCACAAGATGTTTTTGAAAATGTGCGTCAGGAATTTGAACATCGCCTATATTATTGTATGGCCAATAACGGACAACATTTTGAACACTTACTAAAAAAGTGATATTTTAGTGTGTTGCTGTTGGGTATTTATTGTGACTTTAATATTTTTTTTAATTTGTTTTTTGAAATGTTAAAATATTTTTTCAAATTTCTCGAAAACGAATCGACCGATTTCGAACAAGCTATAACTCGATACCCTCTTCCATTCAAGATTCTTAAGGGGGTGCCCCTGGGGGGAAGGGGTGAAGTCGAAGTAATTTTTACTTAAAAAGTCGTCCCCCTTGACAAATCTTTTGACGTGTCTCGGCGTTTTTTTTAAAATTAGTAGTTTTTGATAAAACCGGGGTGGGAAGTTTTCAAATGAACACCCGGTATAGTGTTGGCTCTGGATCTATCAGTGAACCAGATTTGCGTGTTACTAGCCTAGTTTACACCGACAACCTGGTCCACGGACAAAGTACTAAATTCGAACTATATCTAAAGCAAATATTTGCTTCGAATGTTTTAAACAGTTGCGGACAAAGCTGGTCCGCTCTTAGTTCGGTATTCGCCAGCAGGTGTACCAAACTTAATTTGGTTCGATCTCAATGAAAATTATGTGGTTATATGTTGATTGTGATAATTTTGAATTGTATTGGTTCTGAGTTTCTAAGGCAATCTGAGCGTACTTACTTATGTTTTTTTGGTTACGAATTGTGTTGATGAATAATTTCGACATTTGAGGAATCACACGCGTACTCATTAATTTCACGCGTTGGAAGACGGTGAACACGGACGAGAAGCAAGCATTGGTCCTACCGTACTATCCCGACCCACTTGCCACTTGGCACTTGGTGCTATCGGACCGAACCAAACGAGTTAACTAGTCTAGTGTCGGGGTGGTCCGCCACTCTTCCCTTTATGGGAGGTGTACCGCAAATCTTCTATGAAGTCTTATTACATCCGTCGAAGTCAGTCTCGCCAACAGTAACGGCACCTCACGCCTCTGTCCGTCCAAACTTCTTGAGCAGTCATCCTTGCCATCGCTTCCCTCTTTACCCAGAGAGCCAGTTCTGCAAACCGCTGGGAGAATGTATCGTGCAGCTACAGAGGAGCGGTCCTATTGCACCGGTTATACTCAGAAACGCCATTATTTTGTAGTCTGGTTAGTTTAAGTAGTGGTTTTCTCGGTCGTCGGCTCCTTGTTTGTTTTCAGTAGATATTTACTTCTTATCTTAGGTAAGAGCATTATGACATAATGGGTCATTTGGCTATATTAAGAACTAAAAATTGAGGGTTTTCTTACTTCTTTTTCATCGTAGAAGAAACATCAAGAGAAGATATCCCTCTCAAAACTGGTGCTAAACTGTCCAAATGGTACAGTTGCGATGAAGAATTCGTCAGCGGTACTAAATTCATCAAAATTGCATTTGGCACATTGACGTTTATTATCACGATAGCTCTGTTCGTCCAAATTTACTATGGAGACTATCAGGTACTAGAATCTAAAAACAAGTACCCAATCTATATGGTGAAAAACTATATCTTATTCAAAGGTGGTTCCCCACGGCAGTGTTGCCAGCGACAGTCTTGATTGCTCAAAAATAGGAACCAAAGTACTAAAAACTGGAGGTAACGCCATTGATGCTGCAATAGCGAGTACTTTTTGTTTGACAGTTATTGCTCCACATGTTACTGGATTAGATGCGTAAGTGCTCTAGGTTCGACATTCCCAATCTATAACTAACATTTTTACAGAGAAGGGCAGATTTTAATCTACAACCATAGAACGAGACTGATGCCAAATATAATAGATTTCAGTTCTAATATCTTGACTAAAGAGAAACCCAGATTGGTAGTGGGGTTGGCTTATATCCATCAGCAATATGGTTCGACTCCGTGGAGGGAGTTGGTGCATCCTTCTGCAGAATTGGCAAAGTAAGAAAAACCCCAATGATTTGACTTGAGGAAGATTCAGTTGGGTGTTCACTTATTCGCGGTACCGTAACTTCCACGTGTTTTATGATGATGTATTAACTCGTGAAATCGTTGACAACTGAATAAGGTATATTATAGTCAAAATATATTTTTCTTCTGGTGAAGATGGATCATTGTCCGCAACCGCAACCGTTGTATTCGTCGGTCTATGCATATATCCTCCCAGTGTCTCAAATAATAATTATGTGAAGCTAAAATGGCTGTGATTATAAAGATAATTTGATTTTTTCAGGGAGTTTGCAGTTTCTAAAAACTTAGCTCATGCAGTAACGCAAGCGAAAGCAGAACATCTCTACGGTAGCCTGGAATGGAATCAGATTATACATTTAGAAACCTTAAGCGAAACACTAGAGGCCATTGCAAATATTACGGAAAAAGGTTGGCATTTTTTCGAAGTTGTAATGTTTTTAAAAGTCAATTTCAGAACTATACGGTTTTATTGATCCATCAAACTTACCTATACAGTCACAGGCCACTAAATCAACGTTTCACAACTACGACTTTTTTGTTCCCAACTTGGATAACGTTGGACAGATCTTGTCCGGAAATTTGAGGTGAATATTATACATCATTTTGATGTCATGAAATTGTTTAATGAATTGTAGGGATATTGAAGAATATAACTTCACAAAGCCAACCATTGAAGCCACTGAACAAATTATAGAATCCACACTGGGTGTGTATGAAAAATTCAATATGTCCAACAAATATCATGAGGGTACATTCACCAATGTGGCTGTTATGGATTTGGATGAAAATTACGTTTCCTTGACATCGTGAGTTATGATTAGTTATTCAGTACTTTTGGAAGATGATTCATTTTGGAAGAATTTTCCTTAGACGGGATTGCAATCGATGTCTCTGAATAAGTCTATTTTATATTAACTTGTCTTCGAAAATCCATTTTTTAACGTTATGTTGATGTCTTCAGGGGAATGTATTCTTTGTTTGGCTCAAAAACTATGACATCTCATGGGTATGTCTTGGACGTGGAAACGAGGGACAGGCCTTGCATCCGGATTCCCATTATTTTGACTGATAACAAATTCATTTGTGGTGAGTCATTCTTTTCTCTTAGACTATCAAAATCCGAACACTGATCAAATAATATCAAGTCCATTTTGATATGAAGAAAAAATAGATAATTAGATTCTGCATATTTTAAAGGTAAAAGAATGGCAACAGGTGCCAACGGTATAGCCCAAGCCAGTCAGCTCATAACCAATCTTGTGATAGGAGCCAGAAACATCAGTGAGGCAATTGAAGCTCCACGTTTCTATATACTGGAAGACTTTTCAGTAGCCGTAGAAGGTAATACAGAAATATCATACTAAGGATTTGTTGTTTAAACATGTGGTTTAAACTACCTTCATTCGAGTATAACTTTTTTGGTAATACTCAGAGATGCTTAATAGGTTTGTTGAATGCAAAAATATAACGAGAGTTGAACTAGTCACAGTTGGCTATCCTGAGAATAAGAATGATCAGTCAGGATTCAACCCTTATACGGGTATATGTGAATTTCAAGAAATTACCTCATTTCAGAATAATTAATTCTGTAACGCATCAAACATTAATTTTATTTCATACTGTATCGTAAAGTATCATTCACCGGATCCAAAACCAGTCCGGTAAATGACACTTCACATCATCAGAGACTGTGAAAATAATTACTTGACTTCTCCAAAAATGACATTTTGCATCATCAAAGACTGTGAAATTGCATTGGTAGCATGGTTTGGCTGGCGCCATCTCATGATTTTGATTGATAACTTGACAATCTTGACATAGAATGTTGGTAACATATAATTAACCTATCTATTACCCAAGTGGTGACCTGGTTTGGCTGGCGCCATCTCATGGTAAGAATGTGAGGCGGACTGCCACTCTAAAGTATCATTCACATAGGGCAAGGTAGAGGTATGGTAGAAGTGAATTATGAATTAAGAATATTTGACGCGTTCATTTCATTCGCGCTGTTCACATAGAATTGAGGTTGCTTTAACGTGGTAGTGGCGAAGTAGTGGCAATGTAAAAGATACCAAGCTCCAAACTTTTTGGGGCAAGCGTGTGGCAAATTCTTACCGGAGCCAATCAGAATCGATCGAGTCTATGACGGTCGATTTCTGTCACTTTGAAATTGTCAAAATCAGTCCCATATCGTATAGTGTTTGAAGAAAGAACTTTTACGGCTATGGAGAGCTTAGATCGGAAATTGGCCGAAGTATTGCCAAATTACCCGGCAATTTGAAAAAGTAACAACAACATAAATAGCAGAAAATCTGGTTCGAAGGAAACGACGTGCGCATGCGTACCACAAGAGTATACTTCACAAATAATTCATTGTGAACGACAGCGGTAAAAGTATTGCATCAATGACAAGAATGCAATTTGAACCGAATAAAAAAAATATCACATAATGAAACAAAACAATGTTCGATACACAGCCGGTAAATGTCATTAAACTACTCGTCTAGAAATTCCAGACTCGGCTCCTTCGTCGCCTCGTCCATAAACATCTCGACTCGTAATAGTCGTAATTTAAAAAGTCATTTACCGCCTTAGTGACGTAAATTACTATTTCATGAACGTATTTTTTTTGCCGACATTCCACTTTATGTTAATATGTTTATAAATAAAGCTATTTGTTACATAGTAGATATATTATTTTGTTATAACATAACAGCCTAAATATCTGTTGATGGGCTTGATGATTATAAAAGTAAGATTTGGAACTACTGGTTATAATATTATAATACTTTTCATTATTGCTATGTTGCTTCATTCAGGTTTGCTGAAAGTTTTCAACAAAGTTTTCAGCGAGTTGTCTGCATCCGGGTTTCCACTTCCAAATTTTGCAGATGATGTATTCTGAAATAATAAACGTTGATCATCTGACTCACAACATAGCAGGTCGTCTATGCCATTAAATGTCCATTTAGTCCAATAAAATTGGGTTTTCATCTCGCATTAAATGGTGTAGTTCCAATTTTGTCACGAGTGAAATCACTTTTCAGATGTATTTTTTTACCTGGGTCTTCCCGTTTTCGAAATATATTCCGTTAAATATGAAATATTATCAGAAAAATTGTTAGCGATTGGTTATTGCAACTTTCGAGAAAAGTCGTCCAGACGTCCAAAAATAGTATACAGGGTGTCCGGAAAGTCAACGATAATTATTATCGTTTCATTATACTGAAAGGGGTCATAGACCAACATACATATTAAAATAAATATATTTTTTGAAAAGCATGGCAAAGTGATCAAAGAGAATCCTAAAGAAACGAAATTAGTTCAAGCAAAATGTTGAAAAGTACTCCGACATTTTGAAATGTTATCACCCACAATTCACCGTGTTGCGATAGATAATCATAAGCGTACAAACTTTAAAAGGACATTTCTTGCTGAACAACTTTCGTTCATACAAATTTTGTGTGAAATTAAAGAAAAATCAATCAAAAGATAAATTGACGGGATACCTGAATGGGGCCATATTACAAAAACCTCAACACTCAAGTACAAAGATAAATACACCTTCCCAAAAAAAAATTAATCAGCTTCTATTTTTGATACTTCAATATTTTCTGTGCGATGCACCGTTTTTGAGATAAAAGCTGAAAAAAGAAAAAAGTGACCTTTGAGAGCCTCTCTCGCCCTCAACGGTGCCTGAAATCAATAGCCTAGTTTATACCGACAACTTGGTCCGCGGACCAAGTACCAAATTCGGACAATATCCGAACCAAATATTTGGTTCGAATGGTGTAAACAGTTGCGGACTAAGCTGGTCCGATCTTGGTTCGGTACTCGTCAGCAAGTGTACCGAGTGTACCGAACTAAATTTGGTTCGATCTGGATCAAAATTTTGAGGTTATATTGATTGTTATTATTGTGAATTGTGTTGGTTCTGAGTTTCTGAGGCAATCTGAGCGTGCTTACTCATGTTTTTTTTGGTTACGAATTGTGTTGATGAATAATTTCGACTTGTTTTTGACATTTGACGAATTGCGGGCGTACACATTTAGTTCACGCGTTGCAAGACGGTGTAAACGGGAAGGAAGCAAGCATTGGTCCTACCGTACTATCCCCACCAGCTTGGTCCTATCGGACCGAACTAAACGAGTTATCGATGTAAACTAGGCTAATGGGACTGGGACTTCACAAGACGTTCTTAAGGGGACCCAATTCTACACACTCGTGAAAAAGTTGGAACTACACCATTTAATGCACGATTTGCCGCCACTTTCTGCTAATTTGACTGGACAAATTGTAAAAAAGGTAACAGTTTTTGCTGAACATTGCAGATCATTATTTTCACGACCAGGCACAACGATAATAATTTCACTTATAGCGTTTTTATAAAATAAGTTCCTATTAGAAAATGTAAGAAATACACTTTTGAAAACTTACTGCACCTTTTTCAATTATAATTCAGAAGTCAAAGTTTGATTTCAGATGAGGAAATATTTATTTCAGAAAAGAGACTTGTAGTTCGGGAGGTACCGTCACTTTTACCATGTCATTTCCTTCTAAGAAGCTTTGAAATTTGAAGCTGTACCAGTGGAAGTGATTTTACTTGCTCTGGTCAGAGTTTACACTCTTCCAGGTGTGTTATACTCTTGTGGGTAAGTACGCCTCACAGTGACATGTTACGTGAAGAGGTGTTTCATCCTCTTTTCTTTTCTTGCTCCTTTCACCAGGATAAGATTTATTTTGGTTTGTGCTTCCGCTTAAGCTGTCACATCTCGCAGATATTCCAGTACTGTCTTTGAATTGATTTCAAAAGCCTCTAGTGCCTGGATTGCCACTGTACACTGGGGGCCAAATTAAGTTAGAACATAGTTTGATCCTTGATAACTTTCTTGTTTGTTTATAGATTTTGATGAATTTTGGATATGATATTGGTCAATATTTTCTGGATGTTCCTTCAACACCAAGCTTTCGAACTTTCGACGGGACCGGACGTTTTCATGAAATTGGTGCATTTGAGCTCGTTGCAAAAACGAACTGCGCTACTTACAGACCAACTGATATTTTTTTTGTGAAGAAAGTTAGTGGGAAAAGGTATCCTGATAATATCAATATTTTAGAACCATAACTTGAGAAACAACTTTTTTTTTCTGTATGATGATGATTGTCGGCTTTAAAACTATTTCACTTTATTTTGATCAAAGTTTTTTGAAATTCCATGGCAACGTGGATTGTTTGTTGAAAATTTTTAAAATTTTTAAGAATCTAGAGTTTGCCTGTTTGATTTTAAATAAGTAGACATGGTTCTATCTTCGAAAGATAAAATCTCGATTAAACGTGATTAATGGAAAAAAATATGGGTGCACGAAAATGTCACGGCCCCTTCAAATCATCGAGTAAAATTCAACGAAGTTTATCAAAAAAAAAAAAATAATATTAATTAATTATTTTTTTTTTCCAATTTAAAAATTCTAAAATGTCAAAAAATCGACAAATCTCTAACAAACAATTCGCATTGCTATGAAATTTCAAGAATCTTTGATCAAAATGAAGTGAAATAGTTTTAATGCCGACAAGCACTATCATACAGAAAAAAACATCGCTTCTTAGGTTATGGTTCTAGAATATTGATATTTTCAGGATACCTTTTCCCACTAATGTTCTTCTCAAAAAATATATCAGTTTGTCTGTAAGTAGCGCAGTTCGTTTTTGCAACAAGCCTTCAGGGTGACATTCAGAACATATTGACTAATATCATATCCCAAATTCATCAAAATCTATCAACAAACAAAAAAGTTATCAAGCGTCAAATCATGTTCTAACTTGATTTGGCACACAGTGTATTATGAGTAATTGAGAAATGTCTTCCTCGTAGGATTGCTCTTCCTCATATTCACAATCCCGATTTGTACGGCAATGATGCCTACTTGTCGGTGATCTCTCTGCCCAGGTTCAGAACCTCTTGCCTTCTCTGTTCAGAGATCTTCCTCACACCCACAGACGTCAAATTTTGAACGTTTGTAATCTACATACCAGATTTGACCTTTTCAAGTTAAAGTTGGATTTCTCTACTTGGCTTTGTCCGTCCGTCCAGACAGTGTTTGTATTCTACCAAGTGTCTGTTTTCCAGTCCTTGATTCCGTTGCTTGCCACCAAATTGGTACCGCATAGCTATTTATGAGTCCAACCATGGTTGTGTACACCCAGTGCATTATGACTATAGTGACAGTCTCCAAGACTAACCAAACGTTCTTTGGTAGATCATAAAGGTTTTTATAGACCTGTTTACTGTGTTCTCCCTGTGGTATCGATATGTGAGTTTCTTATCTAGTGTTACTCAAAGAAATTTGACCTCAACCATCAGAAGCCAGGTTTCCACATAAAAATTCAGATTCTTCTACGAGTAAAAGCAACTAGAGTAGATTTTGCAGGATTCACCCTGATTTTTCCCTCATTGCACCAGTTTTCGACAATATTTAGCGCCCTTTGCATTTTGGTCAGTTAATGGGCTGCGTTATTGCCTCTGTTAAGGAGTTCGATACCATCCGCATATCCAATTACGTATATACCATTGTTTTCTAGTCGTGTCAGTAGACTGTCCGATACAAGATTTCACAGAAGGGTTGAGAGAAAACCCTCTTGTGGCTTGTGGCGCACACTTTGGCATTAACCGTTGTGTTATTAAGGATAGTTTTGATTCGCCTATAACTCATTATCGAAAATCAAAAAAAATTAAAAGGAAAAAATCGAATTCTATATACGAATGCAAGAATCTTCAAAATCGGTCAATCCAGTAAAAAGTTACACTGTTTTGAAAGAGTTGCGAAAATTAGGTTAAGCATTTTCAAAAAAAAAATGGGGATTTGTAGATTTTTCCATATGTTCTCTCACCTGCTTCCAAGACTTTTTTTATTTTTTGGAGAGTAAGATCCATTTTTCTTCAAAATAATAATAATAATAATAATAATAATAATAATTCCTTTATTGTCATAAATTTCATTGAAACATAACAATCGTCAAGTATTACAAATTGTGAAAAAAAAGAAAAATTTAGAACAATGAAATTTCAGTAAATCAATACAGTACAGTAGCTTTAACATTTAGCTATACAAAATGAAAAGTAACAAAGTTTGAAACAATTGAAATGACGAAGATCGGCCAATCCATTCAAAAGTTAAAGCGTTTTGAAAGATTTCTAGGGATCAAAAAATTACAACAATTGGATCAAATACCCTACAAAACGGCGCATTCATCAAGACCGGTCAATTCAGTCAAAAATGCTTAAAAATACAAAATCAAAACATATCGTATTCTTCATCATAATATGAAGAATTAACTTGGCTACCTTATTGATGCACAGCACTTTGCCTATTTTTTATCTTTTACTGCTTTTCCTGGCTTTTTTTTAAGGTCGTGCAGTATAACTTGAATTCGATGGACTTTTTCCCAGTAATTCGGAAATATCGTTGAACAATTTTTGTACAGTAAGAATGCTGATCATATTATTAATTCAAAAAAATTACCGTTTTGTTCACTGATTAATGAAAAATAAGTACTTTTAATTTCATTATTATCGTCAATGGCAAATGTTACTGTTAAATTTGTGGCGTTACAACAAATACTTGAATGTTTAAAACACCATAAAGGGTATTGATATCTGTTTATTAGTTACCTGAATAAAATACCGCGAAATTCATTTTAATAAATCTACTTTTCTATATTGACTTTCACTTCAACGCTCTCGCAATCAATTACAAATGCTTATAAAATACTTGACCATCAAAGTTCATCCTCCTCATGTTAAAATTTCAGCTCCTCTTGATGCACTCTGATTTTTGAAAAAAAGGGCTCTAAGTCGTACAACCTCTTTTTAAATTGTCTGTTTATCTGCTTCCTATCAAAGAACAGCATTCATGTACAAATATTCTTAAAATCTTCGGAATAGTTCTATTTGTTTATACGGAAAAAATCGTCCTTTCTCACATTTTCATAAGGAGTCCTGAATAAAAAATCGATATTCTACAAAAATAGAACGACCCTTAAATTAAGCCTTTTTGCAGGCTAAATGGGGTTTCATCACTATACTTTTTTGAAGCAGAATAGACGATCCTTACTATTTCCAAAAAACGGTGCACAATTATTAATAAGTCATAAACCAACCTATTGAAACCTTAATGATAAGAAAGGTACTCACGTGTCCACCCCGTCCCAGTACACCCAGCACGTTGTGGCCAATCACAAACATTCAAAGTTGAGCTATACTCCAACCCGTCAGGACATCGGTGCTTGACAGCAACTCCGTTGGAACATTGCCAAAAAAAATTACAATTATAGTCAGGGAGGTAGATCGTGAGTGTTCCAGAACTGGAACAGGGAGCTGAAAACATCTGAATAATGATAATAAGAATATGAAATATAAAATCAACTCACGTTTTGCAAGTAACCAATCACTAGCACTAGCACAAGTAAAGATGAACATGGCGAAAATGAATCTTTTCATTTTGGAAGTGCGATGTTTTATTTATAGTGATATATCGTTGAATATTGCAGTATTTATATCAAAATAATTCCTTTCACAAGATTTTATCAATTGCATTGTCTTGAAGTCCCATGTGGATCAGTGCTTTGACAGATTGAGTAGTTTTTGCGATGAAGGGGGATCCATTTTTTTTTACAGATTTCACCAAAGGCTGTCGCAGAACTATGTAAGTCTTAATCAGTCGAAAGCAAAATAGTTGGTCTCATTATCACATCCCTGATATGTGAATAAATGTGGGTGTTTCAATATGATTAGCTCACTAAACAAATGCTATTTGAGAAGGTTGACTTTATTGGTACATGCAAAAGGTTCTGCTCATATTCACTTATAATACATTGAGATTTTTTTTGAGTTGATTTACGGAGCCATTTTCCAAAACGTTCTCGTGATGTTTGCACATAGGCGCCCAGTGATAAATTTTGCAGATCATATACTCTAGAAATATAAAGGTCAATTGATTATATACATATACAACATAAAAATTCCATAATTAGATGAATTATAATGAATGAAAAAAAAAACGGTAATTGTTGAAATGTTCTAAATATAATGAAGCTATACCACCCACCTGACCATCCGTGTCCATCACATCCAGCACGTTCTGGCCAATCACAAACTTCCAAAACTGGATTATATTCAAAATATTCGGGACAACTATGCTTAACGGCAATTCCGTTGGAACATTCCCAAAAATGATTGCAGCTATAGTCGGGAAGGTAGAACTTCGGCTCTTTGACTGTGTGACACCGGGCTAGGAACATATCAAATTAATTTTATTTTTTTGTTGTTTTGTCATAATTTTTCGTAAACCGATTGCAACAATTTTCATGCGAAATGAAAATTTTAGGGTTGATGGTATCAATACTTACGTTCTAGAGGTACCAATCCAGCAGCAGAGACACCAGCCACTATGGCGAACAAAGCAAAAATAGATCTGGTCATCTTGGAAAATTTGATGGTTTGATTGATACTGCTACCGTTCAAAATTTGCTGTTTTTATATAAAAAAAAATAATTACTTTCAACAGGTTTGGCAATAGTATTATCTCGCGTTTAAGTCTCAAGTGGACAGATAAGTACAGATAAGTACAGTTACATTTTTGTGACTTTCTAAATTTCAATTAAAGGCAATGAACTTGCATTATTTTTGCAAAGTGGACATGCTTAAAAACATGATTGGACCAAATCAACATCCTTGATGTTATCATCAAACATTTCAAGTGGGACATTCCTTCTTGTTTTTCTTTAATACGATAGGTAAGGTTAATTTATTTCAATCCCATTTTGAGTATTTCATATTGTCTGTATTTTAATAGTTATTTACGTTACCAAGACGGTGAAGGGCCGGTTGCATGAAACTATGAACTGTAGTTCACTGTTGATCTGCAGTACAAATTGTTTATGCAACCGGCCCAAAATTACTTTTTAAACTACGAGTCAGGAAATTCTAGACGAGTAGTTTAATGACATTTAACGGCAGTGTATCTTTATCTGTTTTGTTTCATACTGTGACAATTTCTTTTAATTGGTTCAAGAGAAGAAGTCCTTTCTTATTGTCAAAGCACACATTGATAGGTAGGTGATGGCAGTCCGTGTCAAGTTATTAACGGAAACCATGAGATGGCGTCAGCCAAACCATGCTACCAATGCAACTTCACAGTCTTTGACGATGCAAAGCGTCATTTAGTGGATTGGAATAGTACAGTAAATTTTAGCGGACCATACACGGACGTAGACGTTCTAACACATCAACACGCAAACAAGAACGTCGTGCATCAACTCGGACCTATCTTGAGCACAGACGGTGAGGAATGTTTGAAGACATGATTGCACTGATTGCAGTTTTTGTATGGCAGTTCGCAACACGGTTGCACAAAATTGACTCGAACACTGCAGAACCCCTACCTGACTGTACTTTTTCACGACATGGTCGTTTCAACGCACACTCATGGACGCACGTTGATGTATTCAGATTCTGACAGAATACGTGTACGACGTACTTTTTGTATACACAACACATATACGTGATCAGAAAATGCCTATAAACGGACGTTTTTGGATGCGCGCTGATGAATGCACGTACTTGTATTAAGACATCTGCGTCCGTGTATGACCCCCTTTTCATTACAGTCTCCGATGATGTAGATGATATCCACCACACATTACAGTATGAAATGAAATGTTTTTCAATACGGCTTGGAATTGAAAATGATGCGAAGGAGGTAGGCGGGTTACCTTTCCGATTTTTTTTTCTTTTTAAACTAGTCTATCGTAGCTTGTACCAGTAATCAAGTAAGTACGGTACAGCCAAGCTGGTTTTGTTCAACCTCTAGTGGCATCATTTTTCTTCTTTTAAAAAGCTAGTGACATTTTTGTTTTAGATCATTTTTAATTCAAATGTCTTGTGAAATTGAAAGAAAACTATACAGGCTATCTGTAAAAGGTCTTAATCTCACCACTTATTTTTGACGTCAAAATGTGCGGATTTAAAGCAACTCACCTTATTCCGAAATTGCTCCGATTCTTAGATGTGGTGGTGGTGGTAAAGTTTAACAATAAAAATCGAATCCTCCAAAATGTGTGAACATTTTCAAATTTATTACTGCGAAAATCGATAGCCGCGGTGGTCTTCAAGATGCGAAACCTGAATATCGACACATTTCATTGTCGCCATTAGAGGCCATAACTTTTTTCTCGGTATAGTTTTTCACTTTTTTTGTGAAGGAAATGATTCTCTGGTCCTGTTATAATCCGCTAATAAGCCGTTTTCGAGATATCTAGTGTCCGATGCCACACCAGTTCATTCAAATTACTTGTCTTTATGATAAAATTGGGTCAGTAAATTGGTGGTATCAGTTTATAATAAGACTATACAGGGTGCCACATATTCGAGTGCATACATGGGGATCTCAGTTATTTTGAGAGATACAGGGTCGATTAAATGAATGCAAAGTTGCGCATTTTCATGCTCAACAAAAGGTCATTTTGACATTTGAAAAATTCCCAAAACTTCCGAAGGTATTCGAAAAAAAACGAAATTTCGCAAAAACGTTATTATTTCCAGAGTTTATTTGAGAAGATATTTTTAAATGAATAGCACTTTCTCATTGCCACTTTTTCTCCTCTACAATATGGCGGTATCAAATTGAATATCTGACGTTTCGTCTTTGAGCGGCCATCGTCAAGTCCATTGTTTTGAATACGGACCTGAATATTTATTTTATTTTTAGTTATCTTTTGACGTCCTTAATGCATTGAGGTATCGCAACCGTCGAAGAAAATACTCATCCAAAAACTAATACCTGAGAAAATTAATTAGGCAACCCTTATTGTCTCCCTAAAACATAGTTTGGTTCATAAATCCATCTTTATTCGGCACGTTATTCTTATGAGAAAACCTGCACAACTAAACAAATCTAATTGACTGTAGCAAAATCGAAATAACAGCCAAGATACATTTATCCACATTAATTAATTAATCCACAAATGACTTGGAAAATAAAAAAAACTACTTATAAAAAACTGAATCAATTTCTGCGAAAGTGTTCAAAAATATAGCCATTTTAACAAAATATTGAAAATACTGTTATTTTCAATATTTTAGGTGGATAGTAATTGGAAATATTAAGGATGCTAAGGCAACTAGTTACTCTACACGTTCATCCAATCACCTCAATGCCTCGAGGACGTCAAAAGGTCAAATACAAAATTTAAAAAAATAAAATAAAAAATTCAGGTCCGTATTTATTAAAAATGATAAAGAGTAATTTATTTTAAAATGTCTTTTCAAACAAACGCAGGAAATCATGGAAAGGTTTTTGCGAAATTTCGGTTTTTTTTGAATATCTTTGGAAGTAGAATTTTTCAAATTTCAAAATGGCATTTTCTTGTGCTTAAAAAAGCGCAACTTTGCAACCATTTAACCGACCATGTATCTCTTATAGTAACTGAGATCCCCATGCATGCACTCGAATCTGTGGCACACAGTATAATATTATAAAATGGGGGTATTTTGATTTTGTAGCTTTATGGGGCAAGAAAACAGTATCAAAATTAAGATTCGATGTCTATGGGCGTGGACCGATATTAATCTTAATTTTGATATTATTTTTTTTGCCCCATAAAACTGTCTTAACATGTGAATTTGAATATGTATTACTAATTCAAATTTCAGCCTTAAAGGTAACAATATTTTATTCTTATTCAAAGTACCCTAACTTTTTTATTTTTTATCGTACAGCAAAATAAAAAATACTGACTTCAAGAGGAAATGTTTTCCAGTTTAAATATTATTTCTTATTTTCTGTAAGTGCAAAGCTATACGGGGGAGCGACAAAAAGTTATTTCTTTTAATAGAAAGCCCCAATTATTTTTTTCCAAGATGAAAGATCGTAGTTTTGTGATTTCAAAAATACCATATTTGTTGACATTTCGTTCAGCCGTTTTCAAGATATTTAGTTCCGAATTTCCACCAAAATAGACCGTTAGGTTCTATATTGTTAATTTTGTTTCGCTGCTACAATAATCGCTCTATGGCAACTAACGACTTATTGAAAAGTTGGCCATGGATAAAATGAGAACAATGTTTTTGGTGATCTTCTTCACTCGAATAATAGTGATTTGCATTTGTTACTTATTATTCGAAATTAATGGAGTTCTCTGTGGAAGAAAATAGAAAACGCAGTGGAACATTTTGGAAATCAGTGCCTAATAGAGTGAATTAGGCAATATGAAGAAAATATTCACTCTGATTAGTTTTTTGTTTTGTTATTGTTCTCTATTCTGTTCTTTTGTAATTTTTTATTATAATTCAACTTTTGTCCCATTAAGATTCTGGGAGAAATCATATTTTTTGATTCGCTTCTATGATAACCATGGCCAACTTTTCAAAAAGTCATTAGTTGCCATAGAGCGATTATTGTGGCATCGAAACAAAACTGACAAAATAAAACTTAACGGCCTATTTGGTGGAGATTCAAATCTAAATATTTCGAAAATGGCTGAACGAAATGTCAACAAATATGGTATTTTTGAAATCGAAAAAGTGAGATCTTTCATTATGGATAAAAATAATTGGGGCTTTCCATTAAAAAAAAAACTTTTCGTCGCTTTGCACTTACAGAAAATAAGAAGTGATATTTAAATTGCAAAGACATTCCTCTTGAAGTCAGTATTTTTTATTTTGCTGTACGATAAAAAATAAATAAGTTACAGGGGATGTCAGTTTATACGGTGTCACCCGGTACATAATTTGAATATTCCGGTGCGGCATTTCTAAAAATCAAAATTCTCGAAAACAGCTCACTTCAGTGGGTTAAAACAAGTGCACATGTTGGGCTTGGAGATGCAAAGAAAAAGTGAAAAACCACACTGATGAAAAAGTTCAGGCCATTTTAAACCATCAGTGTAGTGTGCAGCGCCCTCTAAAGGACACAATAAAAAGGTGCCCATATTCAGATTTCGCATCGTGAAGAACCTCCGGGTATCCATTTTAAAAGTAATACGTTGAAAACATTTTGAAAAACTCGATTTTGATTTTTTAACTATACCATCCTGTATCTAGGAAACGGAGCAATTTCGGAATGAGATGAGTTGCTTTGAATCGGCTTATTTTGACCTCAAGAATATGTGGTAAGATTTTGTAAAGATCTTTTACAGGCACCCTGTCTAGGCAGATGATCGATAATTTATTCAAAATTAATGAGATTGAATAGAAGTATTATACAGAGTAGGTTCTTTGAACGATTGTAATTTTTAACTTGTTTTAAAAAAGTTTGGACTTTTCTCAAAACTCTTCTCTTCAAAAAGCTACTGATATTTCAGTCAGTCTGTCAATATATTTTCTATGTAGTGAGTGGTTTAGTGACTGGCCAAGTTTGAAGCTAAAGGCAGAGTGGTCGGGAAGCAGTCAATGATACAGTTGGGCAGTTAGATGCTAAGTTTATTGTTCGTCAAGCTTTCGGGAGACATTTCCTCCCTTTATCAGGACAACAAATTTTGAGTAACACAATAAGCACTTATCACTCATATAGAAGACAGATTAATTTTAAAGTTATACATTACATAGGTGTATGAAATAAAAAGGAACATCGACTTGTGATTAACAGGACATAGCTAGCTTAATTAGTAGTTCATAATAATAGATAATAAATAGATAAAATGTTAGGATGTAAGAAGTGGGTGTGACTAGAATTGCGTTAAGATTTAAAATGGTTTAAAATGAATAAATAGATTAAAACAAAAAGGAAATAAATAAAAAACTGGTTGTACTCAAATGTCTGTCAGTTATCGTTGTGCATGGTCCCTTTTACTAGTTTTATCCATTTTATTCCTGTTCATTTTACTCCATAATTATTTATTTCCTTTTTATTTTAATCTATATTTTATTCATTTTAAACCATTTTAAATCTTAACGAAATTCTAGTCACACCCCCTTCTTACATCCTAACATTTTATCTATTTATTATCTATTATTACGAACATACGAACTACTAATCAAGCTAGCTATGTCCTGTTAATCACAAGTCCATATTATTCTGTCTCCTATATGAGTCATAAGTACTTATTGTGTTACTCATAATTTGTTGTCCTGATGAAGGGAGGAAATGTCTCCCGAAAGCTTGACGAACAATAAACTGAGCATCTGATTGCTCAACTGTATCATTGACTGCTTCCCTACCACTCTGCCTTTTGCTTCAATGTATTTTCTCACCGAACGGTTCAAGTCTTATAGAACTCAATGTTCTATCCACTCGACGAAGGCCTTTATTGGCATTTTGCTGTGAATAGTAGAATATCCAATTTTCACTTCCGAATGCTTATGATTGGATACCTACATCCTACATCCAACATGTTTTTTTTTTTTTTTTTTAATTTGATGGTAACAATGTTGTAGTCACCAAAGAGGTGATGTCAAATTATCCTAGTATAAAACCTTCTTTCTTATCAATTTTCCAAAAAAAACATCTACATATTTTCTGACGCTGCCTAAAGGGGTCAAATGGAAGCCAAGTGGATTTTGCAAGACTATAGATTGCCTCAAATTTGTTTTTGCAGCACACATACGAGTACGTTGATTTTTATTTCGAAAAAGAAAGTTATCTGAGCATATTTTCAACCTTAGAATAATTATGTATAATAGTTTTCAACCTTGACACTTCAATCCCATTAGCGGAACAACATCCAACTGCAGTATGCACTAGAAATGAAAAAAAACGGAAGTTTTAGTTGATAAAAACTCAACTTGAAAAAACTTTTTTTCAACAGTTGACTCAAAGTCTTGGAACGGAACGGAAAAAAATATATTTATTCAGATCTTTTTTAAGGCCAATAGATGTCAATACTGCTCAAAAGCATCTTGTGCGTGAAAATGTGCATTTGTACTTTTTTTATACCCACTTAATCTTTTTCAGAAGATCACATTCCAAAATTCAACATCAACATCTTGGCCTTTCTCAAAAAGAAACACATAACCTCAGTCCTCAAAACGGAACCGTACTATAGCAGCAATATTGTGTCTAAAGTAAAAGATGATTTGAGGGCCCACTCAGACAGGCGCGGAGGGGGTATAGCTAGCAGATTTAGATAAAACATGTATTTTACTAAATATTTAAGTGACGTTTGTTATAATATAATCAATAGGCTGTGATGGACCTAAACTTGTTTTGTTCAACATGTAGTATTTATAATAATAAATCAGTAAGTTGGTTTTTATTTTTTATTTTTAAATCTACAGTGGATACTTCTATGCTGCAATTAGTGTTGAACTTGCTTGAGGCCTGTTGTCACCCGCTTCTCTTAAAATGTGTGAACACATTTCGATGTTTTCCAATATAAATGGTAGTTTCCAATGTTTCATCAGAAGCGCATGTTCTAATGAGAATCTATGTGGATATTTACTTCATTGACTGAACTATTTAACATTTTTTTTACCTGCTATGTCTAATGCATTGGATGCCAGTACAGTGAGCAGTAGAATGAAGTTTTAGACCTACTTCGTTGATAAGATGTGTCAGATAGGTTTCGTACTCGTTAACACATTGTATTTCTGAAAATTAAAATTGAACATAATAATCGATCATAAAAAATCAAAAACGTGATTTGTTTTTAATGTATGTAAAATGAACAAAAATATACAGGGTGTCCCGAAATTAGACGTCAATATTTCAATACCCAAAATAGAAATGAAACGTTATATAAACTAGTATCCACGCACTCTTCGTTTTCAAGTTACAGGGTGTTAAAGGTTAAGACCTGTTGACGGTTTTGCATAAATATTTTCGAAACTTGTAAAGATAAGTCCACCTATTATAAGGGTGAATCTAGAAATATTCTACTATCATTTTAATGTGACAATGTGTACAATGGTTTCACGGAGCCATCTTAATTTCGCAAATTAGGAGTGAACAAAGTTTCAACTCCAATAAGTTGTGTCGTTTGTGTCTACGCAGGGTGCCACTCAATGATAGGCCGTAACTCCAAAGACGCATTCCTGAACCAACAGTCCACGATGAATTTTTCAAAGTTTGTCAACGACGGTCTCCTGAGTGTAAAATTAGCAGAATCGGAAATTTTCCCCCCGCGTTTTTTGTGCAATAGAGGTGGTTCTTTTTTATTGTTCTACAACAAAATTAATTATTTCCGGCCCATTTGGGGTAATTTCAAAAAGTTAATTTGCTCTCAATTGATCCATACTGAAAGTGGTTCATAATAAATGGATAAGCAACTTTTCCTCATGGACCATGTCACTGATTATTTTTTGAGATAGCCCAGTTCATGGAATTGAGGTAGTTTTATTATTTTTGCCTAGTTCTGTGAATTTGTCAAATTAAAGGTGTTCGTGATAAAATTACACAGTGATCGGCTAAAATATGGAACACATTTACTTTAAATGCAGGGTTTTAATTTTTTGGAAAACGCTCGGGCATGATGTCTTTTATTTGTGGATGCGGTCTCTTCAATGACAATTTCATGTATACAGGGTGAACCAAAAATAAGTTATAATCATCACTTTTTTTGTTTCAAATGGAAACATGTAATTTTTATTTCATATTTGAATTCTACGTGAAATTCTGTGTATATATTTATGCAATATACCTACATATTATATCCAACTTTTTTCGAGAAAATGGCAATTCAAATTCATGATATTAGTCATTCTAAACCTGGTTGATGTTTGTATTGGTTGAAAATTTGAATTAAATGCTCATTCAGCAACGTACTAAAAAAAACGTACTCGCCTAGTTACCTATACTAAGTCTATATTGCTGCTTCTTGGCTGTGAATTACTACGTTTATTTCGACGGTTCGATCCGGATCGAGACTCAAGTGGCCTGGTAAATCCCACTCGATATAAATGGTTGAGATTAAGCGCTCAAGCGGCTTGGAAAAATAGATCCAATCCCAATAGTTTTTAGGATTGACTTGAGTCAAGTCAATCCCAATCCACGAAATAAACGCTTAATCCATTTTCTATCCGGATCCAACTTTTGCGCCTAGCTTCACTCTCTTTTGGCAGTGTCAAAACTACTTCAAAAATGAAAAATTTGACGTTGGCTTTTATGCTTGTCACTCAATACATAAAAAGTGAGGTTACAAATCGGTGTTTTGGTCGTGTCAAATACTGTCAATCTCAATCTCAGTCCTCGAAATAAATAGTTGAGATTAGGGATTCAGTTTTCAAGCCACTTGAGTTTCGATCTGTATCGAGCTGTCGAAATAAACGTAGAAAATATGAAAATGAACAACTACGCGATTCTGTCTTTTTGAGTTGCTTAGTTACTACATATTAACTTACGTTGCTGATTGGATTTTCAATTCAATTATTGAATCACTAGAACATTAACCTTTTCTTTGAATAGAAATATTATGGATTTATTGGGCCATTTTCTCGAAAACGCGCGATTGGATATATACTAATCGACAATAGTAGAGAAACAGCCTAACAATTGAGGAAACTTTGATCCTGGATCAGTCATCAAAATAGCTATTTACCTAACAAGTGCGGAAAATTAGTTTTTCCGCACGAGTCTGCCGTTCACCGACCGACGCGTAGCGGAGTTCGGTGAAGCAGCCGAGGGCGGAAAAACATTTTCCGCAAGTGTTAGGTACAATAGTTTTTCTACAGACGTGCGGAAATAAGGATATAATTCGTAATTAAAAAGTTTCTGATGCAACTAATGACAAATAAATAATAATGAATGTCGAAATGTGTAACTAAGCGACCATAGTTACCTGGAAACCTGGTTGCTGTTTGCTTATGATATTGTTAATTTTGACATATCCGTGCGGAAATCTGATTTTCCACACGGATATCAGTGCGGGAAATTGAATTTTCCGCACGGCTGTAGGAAAAAGTTATTTTGCATTTAAAAACTTGAATCTAGTTGTCAGTCTACGTGTCCTGGCGATTCTGAAAATGAGAAAAAGAATTGTTTAGTGCCCTTTTTTCACGTTTAGAAAATGGACACTTTTTAAAACTTTTTGTGTAGTTTTTGAAAAAAAAATGACTAGCATCATTTGGAAGAGGGGCACAAATTATGTACTTCATGAAAATTTCACAATTATTGAACGCGAGGACACGTAAACTGACAACTGGATTCAAGTTCTTGAATGCACAATCACTTTTTTGATAACCCACGCAGGATCAAAGTTTCCTCAAATTTTAGGCGCTTTCTCTACTTTTGTCGGTTACTGTAGGTATGGGGTGTATAACATGACATATATACTCGAACCGCACGCAGAATTCAATAATGAAATGAAAAATTGGTGTTTTCATTTTGAAAAGGAAGTCGATAGTCGTACTTTGGTGCACCCTGTATACCTGAATTTGCTATAAAAAAAAAGCCACATCCCAAAATAAAAATCGACGTGTCCAAGCGTTTCCCAAAAACTCATAACCCTGAATTCTCATCAGGAACAAGTTCCATAAAGGTGAATTTGATGAAAAAAGAATAACATAGAAAACTACCCCAATTAGTTCATGAACTGGGCGGTATCTCCAAAAATATTCAAGTGGCAAAAAAAGTTCATGAGGGAAAAGTGCTTGAATATCTTTCATATTTTGCATATTTTGCATGCTGTAGAACAAGCAAATCATAAGGGCAATTTGTACAGCATGTTCCTATTCACAATCTTCGTCTAATTATTATTATTTTGTTGTAGCACATCTCAAAAAACCACCCTTAAAGATTTCCATTTTGTTATTTTTGCACTCAGTACAGTTGCTGACTAATTCTGGAAAAATCAGCTTTCCCGTTTTTTTTTTCACGTTAAAATTTCATTGGATTATTATTGTTTACGGAAATTGACAGCTGTTGCTGTACTATGTACTAACTACGTTACTTTTCCGCACATGAAAATTTGGCGAAATGAGGATAGAGTCAACTTTATAAGACCAACTCAAACTATTCCTGTACGCTGTAAAAATAAATTGTACCGGTGAGTATAGGATAGTTTGTTTTTTACGCATAATGATACTGTAAGTAGGTATTTTAATTCGAAACATTGAATTTTACGCTATTAACTTAAATATTAGTGTGCTTCTAATTAGCCTATAGAGGGTTTTATTCAATGATAAGCCATAGTTACAAAGATGCATTCCTGAACCGATTTCAATATAAACATGTGTCCTAAATAGTCTGGTTTTCAAGATAAATTGTGTTGGAGGTCTTCTTTTTGACCACATGAAAAATCATAGGGTGAAGGTGAAGGTGAAGGAAAGTCAAAAACATTATGTCCATAACAATAACAACAAATATAGCAACCAGCGAATTCGACTCGATTTACTTATAATAAATCCGATTTTTTTTTCTTAACCTATATCTCGAAAACCAGAATATTTATATTCAAGACACAATGACAATATGTTAACCCATAAGACCTTTTCTACTTGAATTTGGTTCAGGAATGCGTCTTTGGAATTTCGGCCTATCATTGAATAACACATGTTCAGACCTAATTTGCAAAATTAAAAATGGCTACGTGAAGCCATTGCACACCATCGTCTCATCAATATGATATAGAAGGATTTTTCTAGATTCACCTTTATAAAAGATAATTTTTATAGGCAACAAATTAAATGGTCAGTATTTCAATTTTATGGACAGTACTCTTTGGCATTATTTTATTTCCCTTGGTCAGTATGATAATAAATGGTCGGTTGAAATAATGAAGGGTCAGTAACATGAAGAAGTGGTCAGTAAAAATAATAAATGGTCAGTATATTATTAAATGGTCGGTTGAAATAATTATCGGTTAGTAATATAAAGAAATGGTCAGTAAAAATAATGAAGGGTCAGTAACATAAAGAAGTGGTCAGTAAAAATAATAAATGGTAGATATAAATAATCAAGAGTCAGTATCATAAAAAAACGATCAAATAAATTAGTAAATGCCTGGTGAAAATAATGGACAGTCCATAAAATTAATAAAGCGACAGTAAAATTATGAATGGTTGGTCATATATTTTATTTCGTATAAATACAAACATTTTTACAACGGAACGAAACACAACTTGGTAAAGAGAAAAAACTCTGCATTTATGTCATGATGAACTAAGTAGTCAGATAGGTTCCTTTGAGAGGCGGATTTAGTTTGGGTTAGTTAGGGTTAGTTTGTGTTGGTAATAGAAATTGATGAAAAAATATGCAGCGGCTCGTTGGTTAGCACTAGGTTAACATTACAATTATTATTATATATTATAATTGACGTGTTGTGTATTGGTTTTATGTGGATCAAGTTTGGGTTAGTTTGTGTTGGTGATCGAAATTGATAAAAATATGCAGCGGCTCGTTGGTTAGCACTGGGTTAACATTACAATTATTATTATATATCATAATTGACGTGTACTGTATTGGTATTATGTGTATCAAGTTTGGGTTAGTTTGAGTTAGTTTAAATTATTACTGACTATCGCATACTGGCCATTTATTATTTCTCACTGTACATTTGTGGAATTATTACCAGCTAAGTCATACTGACATTTTATAAATTTCTACTGACCATTAGAATCACAATAGTGAACATAGAAATACAGGCCAAATAGTACTTTTACTGATCAAAAATTCCATTTTTACTTATCATTTTTAACAGAAATACTGAGTCTTCTACAATATTATACTGACTGCTTGTGATTTTATACTGTACATAATGAATTAAATACTGTTCAGTTTATTACAAGATATTGTGACGAAACATGCCCAGTGGAACAAACTTCCAAGGCGGTCGACAGCGGACACGACGTTACAACCATTGCATCTCGCCATCGAATAACTCTGCTTTTGTCCCGTTTGTCACAAGCCAAAACCACTGTTAAGTTCTAGAATAGCAAGGTTTATTCAATTGCCTACACACAGAATATTGGAGAACTTTCGCCATCTATCGAGGCATTGAAGAGGCTCTATATAAGAAGCTCCGCCATTCGGACAGGGAGTTAGTTATCGATTAGCCGCGAATTATTATCGTTACAACATAAATATACGCTGCGATTGTGAACATAAATATTTGTGGTTGTGTCAGTGACTTTAAATAAATTAATTAAAATTGGACAAGTGTTTTCTATAGCGAAACTTGTTACAATATGTATGTGATCAATTTTCTTTATATGTATATCGTACTAAGTAAACGATAATAATTAATGAATTGAGTGAACAAATCCATTCCCACCTGTATCTATTTCTTATATGCAGCGCATTTAGTCTGAACCGTAGTAAACAATGGCTGAACAAATTGTGCGCTCTGTCCAGCCATACTTTACTGCGATACAGCTCATGTATGCTCTGTAGCGTAGTAAGGAATGCCAATACGCGTCCCGGAAAGAATGGGACATACGGTAACAGCAGATTCCTCACACCAAAATATCGCGATCGCTCCGAACTTGTTTATCCTAAAAATTGATATTAACAGAGATACAGAGGGTGTTCAAGTTAAATTTTGAATTTTGATTTTTTCAAATAACTTTTGAAATAATCAAGTTATATTGATGAAATTTGATATATGAGGGATGTTTGACATACAAAATTCATATCTGGCCTTGGTATGACCCTTACATGTAGGGGGCGCCACTTACACATGTTTCCACTCATTTAAATGATCATAACTTTTTTATATGCACTCGAACATTTTTTTTTATTAGAAAATTGATTCATGCGTCATTTTCACGTTAAAACGGTATACCTTGTGAAAGTCGATAGGAGAGGCCTCTTTCAAGATATTTGCACTTAAATTAATCCATGCAACGTGGCTTCGAATGGAAAATTTTGAAAATAAACATAGGAGGTATCGTAAACGCCGCACCGTTGTCACGGTAATTTTGAACAAGTGCCTCGATGTCCAATATTTTTCATTAAAAAAAAATCTGAAAAAAAAAATGAAAACATTTTTTTTGTAAAAAAATGAAAACATTTTTTTTGTAAAAAAATATCAAATTAGATTTTTTTTTCAATTCAGAATCATTGAGCATTTAAGCTGATGTCAAAATTACCATGATATCGCCATTTTCAAAGCTCCCTATGTTTATTTTCAAATTTTCCTTTTAAAACCAAATTGCATGTTCAAAGATCTTGAAGAAGGTTACTCCCACTTTTTCATGTAAATATGATGGAGAAATCAATTTTTCAATTTTACAAAAATGTACGAGTACGTACAAAAATGTTATGACTATTTGAATGAGTGAAAATGTGTGTAAGTGGCTACTAGTAAGTGCTCAGATTTGAATTTGACATGTCAAACAACCCCCAACTACCAAATTTCATCAATATAGCTTGATTATTTCGAAAGTTATTCAAATAAATAAAAAATCAAAATTCAGCGTTGACACCCTGAATCTCTGTTAATATCAACTTTCGGGATAGACAAGTTTGGGGCGATCGCAATATTTTTGTGTGAGGAATCTGCTGTTACCGTAAGTGTATTTGAAACGGCCCAAATGATTAATGAAACTGCATCGAAATAAATTTCGATTATTTTCTAGAAGATGAATGAGTCATTTACGTACATATATTCAAAAAAGTCTTGACAAACCTAGTGTGAACTCAGGCCCTTCAAACTCCACACATTTAATTCCATAAATAATTGGAATCTTGGAATTTGCCGGTCTAATGAGTCCTTGAACAGCAAGATCGTAGGCAGCCTGGGATTGTAAATCAACTCCGCATTGCCTTGCAAAAATTCAATAATAAGCATACATCATACAAGCATATCAACTGAAAATTTACTCAAACATTTTTCTCTGATGAGATGCCTGCATCGCACTTAGAAACCTATCCAGGTGTTCTTTTCTAACGTGCTTCCAAGTGGATCGGTGTACAACTTTTCCGGTTTTGTAACAATTATCTGTCACTTGTCCTAGCATTCCTCTTACTCTATACGCTCTTGTGGGCTTGTTTTCCCTCATGTACTTTGCTTGGGCTGTACCTGATCTTACTCCAAATACTGAAACGAATGTTATACATGTGAAGAACCCGAAAAAAGCTAGCTTTAAATAAATTGAGACAAACATTACATACAAAGTTGAAGGAATCAAGCCCCAGATTCGGAGCAAACTTTTTTTGTATATCAGAGTACAGTGGGACTTACGTAGGACGCCACTGGAATAAAATCCTAAATAATTGGCCCAACTAACAGCCATATCTTGTTCCTGATATCTTGGACCCACAACTAAAGGATGATCAGCTAAATTCGGTTTCACGGATACAGAAAGTTTTTTTGTGGGATCGCCTTCTATGTCCACATAGCTTATTGGAGGCCTACCAGAAAGTGTATTTAATTCTGAAAAATACAAAAAATATAATGTAGAGCTATTATATTGGGGTTGAATTTATTTATATTCTACTTAGTTGACCATTTTCCATAATATTGAAAATTAAACCGTTCAATTTGACTTTTTTTAAAAAATTCGCAAAAATAAATAGTCGCTGCAAATAACGCCATTTTGTGTATTTGTTTTGAACTTTTTCAACGAAAAAATTTTTTTAAAGACAAAGAAGGCCAAAAATATTCGAATTGGTTGAACGGTCCAAGAGATATTGAAAAAATATTTCATGATAAAGTTTCATGTTTCAAATGCGAATATTTCAGACACGGTTGAATGTAGGTATATGTTATGATATACAGGGTGGGGCAAGAAAAACTTCCCACCCAGTTTTTCTCAGGTGTTAAGTGATTAATCAAAAATCGCTTGGACACCTCAACTTTTGTTTTTTGGGTGACACATTTTTTAGGTATTTTCACCCGCCACATGTCAACCCCTAAGCGGGGATGATTGCTACCTCCAGAATTTCAAATGCAAAGGGGGTTCGAGCGATACCTTATTTTGAAGGCCCTTCGACCCCGATCACAACTGCCGTGTTTCAAGTCACTGCTGGCATTCCTGTTGATATGACAGCTTGTCAAAAATTTTATTTATTTCTTTTTTTTCAATTCGATGAATAATCAACTGCAAGAGTTAACTTTTCCAAACTAAGAGGATATGATGAAGGACCGAAGATCGTTAAAATGACATATTACTCGATTCTTTTGGCGGAGATGAATTTCACCCCATTTTTGTGAAAAACATCTTCGCGAAAAGGGTTGAGTAATAGCTCATTTTGGAGATCTTTTGACCCTTATCATATCCTTCTAGTTTGAAAAAGTTAACTCTTGCGGTTAATTATTTATAAAAAACAAAAATTAAAAACAATTTTTTTACAACAGGAATGATAGTATATATGACCGCTGAGACTTGTAACTCGGCAGTTGTAATCAAGATCGGGGGGCCTTCAAAATAAAGTATCACTCGACTCCCCTTTCAATTTGAAATTCTGGGGGTTGACAGGTGGGGGTGAAAATACATCAAAAAAATGTGTCCCCCAAAAAACAAAAATTGACGTGTCCGAGCGATTTCTGATTAATCACCTAACACCCAAAAAAACCTGAGTGGAAAGTTTATCGTGCCCCAACCTGTATGAATTATGCTTAGAATTTTATGAGGAATCGAAAAATAGTTTCAAATAATATAGTGTGATCCATTAAAAAAAAACAGACTTTTTTGTTGTTCTCTGTATACCCATGATTTTTCAAATTTTTTGTATACTTGAGTACTTGAAAAAAAAATATTTTTCAGTACCTTGATAACTACAGGGTGATTCACGTAGGTCGTCTGTTACAAGTATTTCGAGAACAGCTTTTCCAAACATTTTGAAATTTGGTATTGGTCTATGTGAAAGTGTAAAGCATCTTTTAAAAATATTTTGATGATTGCGGCGTTGCCGGATGTACAACTTTTTCCTAGTAACTTGTATAGAACATGTTATGTCTAATGATAATAATTTCTTGAATATTTGTCATTTTATTCAAAAATTGACAACATGACAGTGATTTTTTTAAATAAGATTTCTCAGTAACAATAAGGAACTGAGGCGTGAAAATTTGACACAGCAGTTTTTTCAAATATCAATGTGCACAAAGACTCGCAAATGAAATAGACTGAAACTCATTTTTTTTTAAATTGGACACCCTCTATTTTATGTTTGCAATGAACTTAGTATTCAATTTTGATTCAAAAATGTTAACATTACCTAAATCTTTTTGAAATTATTGAGAATTTCGCATCAGACGTGCTTCCTAATCTAATGGAATTGTTTGATTTCAGTCAATTTGAAGGTCAAGCGATGTTTCTGAAAATATAATCAACATTCGCATTTATTCAGGACATTTTACTTTATAGGTTTCTGTTTGATATAAGTGAGATTGATGCACGTTTGATTTGAAATTCGTAATATTTCAAAAATGGCTGGAGAAAGGTGAGGGACAATGTTAATTAACATCTCTTTTTCAAAATTGAATGCTAAGTTTGTTGCAAACATGAAATACAGGGTAAGAAAATTTGAGAAAAATCGAGTTTCAGTCATTTCCATTTGCAAAAATGTGATCGTTTTTTTCAACACCCTGTTACAATCTCAAAGTATTTGGAAGGGACTATGTGTACGTTGATATATGAAGAGGTTGCGGTCAAATTTTGACGCTTAGAACATAGAACCCACTAGAACTAGCGTACACTCTAGATTACGGGCAAATTGTTTGTCACTATAATAAACATGTTATTATTTACATCTCGTCCCTTGAATTCGTTCAACGTTCGTTCAACGTTGCCTTGTAATTTATTATTTATCTATTATTATTTATTTAACTTTGCCTTGTTGCAAATAAAAAGCACTCGGAATTTTCACTTTTTATCAAAAGGGATTAACCAGTGTATTAACGAGGATATGTTTTAATTTTTTATTTGTTTCAATATCGTTGTTGTTATAGGACAGTTATAATTTACTGATTATTGATAAGTTTTGGTCACATAAATCAGCTGTTCGGCCTCCGAAAATATTGAATTTTGAACAAGCCGACAACAGTGTTCCATGGGAGTTACAGGCTATGATTGGTTAAAATGACTATCAGCTGTGATTGGTTGATCCCAAATAGGCATTTGTGTCGTGTTGCCAGATGTATTTCGTTGCATCGTGTCTACATAAGTAGCCAAGGTTTTATGGAAAAATATGGGTCTCATTAACAATGTTTTATCATCACTAGTGATCTTGCAGGACCTGCAAGAGGTGTGTGGAAAAGTCGGTCTTAATATCAATATGGCATTAACAAAATTCATGACAAACCTTGTTCCCAGCTGTGGCTTGAAGATTGGTGGAGCTGAAATTCAAATGGTAGATAGATATGTGTACCTTGGCCATGAGGTCAGCATCTCAAGGGATAACCAGACATGTGAACTAAAGAGAAGGCTAACTCTCTCATGGGCAGCTTTCGGAAGACTTAAAGACGTTTTCAAGAGTGATATTCCCGTCAATCTAAAAAGAAGGGTTTTCGATCAGTGCGTCCTACCAGTGATGACATATGGCTCAGAAACCCTAACACTAACAACAGCAACAGCTAAGAAACTTAGAGTTACACAGAGGAAGATGGAGAGATCCATGCTTGGTGTGACCTTGAAGGACCACATAAGAAACGAGGATTTGCGCGGAAGAACCGGTGTCAGCGATGTCGTTGGAGCTATTGCAAAGCTTAAGTGGAACTGGGCTGGCCACGTTGCACGGATGCGGGATAATCGATGGGAAAAGAGGCTTCTTGAGTGGAGACCTAGAACGGACAAGCGAAGTAGAGGAAGACCGCCTACGCGTTGGTCGGACGATATTAAGAGGACCCGCAGCAACTGGATACAAACAGCACAAAACAGATTGGAATGGAAAATGATTGGGGAGGCCTATGTTCAGCAGTGGACACAGAGGGCTGAATGATGATGAGTGATCTAAAAATGTACATATTATATACACTCCCCGAAAATAAATTCCGGACAAGAATAGTTTGAGTCAATTTGATATCCCTGTAACTTTTTTAATTTTTGTCGGATTTTGGCAAAATTTTTACCAAAGTGTAGCCCTATATCTCGAGATATCACCCGTTATCTTGGTTTTGGAAAAATACTGATGACTTGGTCTCTATACAGAGAGGAACAGAAGCTAAAAGTAGCTCAACCCTCAAGTTTTTAACACCCTGTGGAAAAATTGAGAGGCAAAATGATCTTCATTTTGTTCTGTTATGAAGTGCAATCTTTTCTCCAAAAAATGTTTTTTTGGGCATGTCAATATCTGCTTTTTTAGAGAAGATACAGATGTTTAAATGAAATGCTGCAATTTTTCGATATTTTATCAACAATGAACGGAAACATTCTTATAGACTTGCATGAAGTTTCGCCCTATGTCTTGAGATATTACCTTTGATTTTGGTTTCAAAATACTGATGATGGCTTGGCCCTTCTACAAGGAGGAACAGAAGCTCTTTTTTACCCTTAAGGTTTCAACACCCACACGAAATGTTTTTTTGGTCATGTCAATATCTGCTTTTTTCAGAGAAGATACAGATGTTTAATTTTGCTGCAGTTTTCTGATATTTTATCAACAATGAAAGGAATAATTGTTATAGACTTGCATGAGCAAAAATGTTCTAAAATTCCATATTGTCCCAATTTACCCAATGTTCCATATTGGGCAAATTGTTAACCTGGAACACTCTTTGGAGGCGGTTGTATCATGGTGTGGACTGGGGTATCACTACATGGCCGTACAGATCTTGTATAAATCGGAAATGGGAAATCAAACACATGGGATAGGTATGCTAGGATTGCTAGGTAGACATGTTCGCAATAGACATCCGAAAACCTTGCCTGATTTGCGAGAAGCACTTCTTGAAAAATAACAAATAATTCTCAAGAGGCATCAAAAGCATGCCATTCGCATGGCAGAGGTCATAGGGATACGATGTGACAATACGCGCTATTAATTTAAAAACATTTCGTTTATGCAAATCTTTGAAAATGTTTTAAGGGTAAAAAAGTAGCTTCTGTTTCTCCCTGTATAATGACCAAGCAATCAGTATTTTTCCAAAACCAAAATCAAGGGTAATATCTCAAGACATAGAGCTACACTTTGGTACAGATTTCACTAAAATCTGACAACAAATAAAAAAGTTATAGGGATATCAATTTGATTCAAATTATTCTTGTCCGGAATTTATTGTCGGGGAGTGTGATTGGTAACTACCGGAGATGCACTCATAGAGTATAGAGTATTTTCAATTAGAATAAAAATACCTTGAATACAAGGTAGCTACTTATTAAATTTGCAGTTTGGCAAACTCGCAAGAATTTCTCTCTCCCCTCAATCTATAAACATGTGATACTCAAAGAGACGTCGGGCTATATCTAGTTGTTGGAAAATCATTGTTTTTACGCCTCAGTTCCTCACTGTTACTGAGAAATCTTATTTTTAAAACATCAATGACGTTTTTAATTATTTGAATAAAATGACAAATAGTCACGAAACTATTATCATTAGACAATAGACATATTACATGTGCTATGGAAGTCATTCAGAATTTCGTACAGAATTCAAAAATCAAATAATATACAGGGTGTCCTATTTAAAGTAAGAAGTTACCAGGAAAAACTTGTACATCCGGCAAGGCCGCAATCGCCAAAATATTTTTAAAAGATGCATTACACTTTCATTATGTAGACATTATATTAGATCACCCTGTCGGTACAGGTTTTTTTTTTCCTAATAATTTGCCACTCTTTTAGAAACTCTATTTGAAGGGATAGAAAAAAAATAAAATCTAAGTTTCATGATTTGTCTTGAAGATTTTATAATAACTAAGCTAAAGAACAAATCACTATTGGAAATCAGGCAAATTTGGAAAAGTTTCATCTATTTAAATGGAATGCCGTATATTTTATTACAGATTCAAGGTCCCCTCATTTTCCGCTTTTTCAAAATACATAGTGTGACGGAACATGGTGAATGCGCAAGCCACCACATTGTGTAGAATTGTTTGGAATCGATTGGCTTCTGGTACATTCTAGCAAGGCTAGATGGCGTCGAACATTCTTCGCTTTTCTAAAAATATCTGGATTGTTCTCTCAATCCTGGCGAGGGTATATAATAAGATCCGTCATTTCAAGTCAGTTCAGTTCAGTTCTGAATACGTCGTGAAATATAAATCGTGAAACATAAATAAGCTGTGATTTTGTTTGTGAATAGTGAGTTCTGACTGGTAAAATAAATTATTTAAAGCTGAACAGTGTTTTCTATAGCGAAACTTGTTACAATAGTTTGCCTATGTATAGATAGAAAGTTGCGGTTTTCGCGACAATTTGCTACTTTTTCGTAAAACTAAAGATGCCGTTAACAAAATTTTCATAGCGCTTTTAGTTTTCAACATACAAGGCTAAATTGAAAATGTTGCATGTCAAGGTACCCCCATATCTAAACTATAAGATAACTTATGGAAAATGGAAAAAAGCTTCGTATATAACTTTTTCCGAGTATTCGGAGAATCTCAATTATTATACAGGGTCAGGTCAAAAAGTTATCGCACCCTACTTTATTGTTTTATTTAGAGGCCATAAAATTTGACTTTTTTTACTTCACCTTTTCAGAAATATACATATAGCATATATATTTATAGCAGGCCATGAATAATAATAATAAACAAATAATCTTCTTACATAAAAATACTCATAGTTTTTTGATACACGTAAGCAATGATGCTCTATCCATCTTAAATATTTTCAGTGATGCGACCGAGGATGCGACGTTGTCGCTTCTATTAGAAAGTAGCAGCAGCTTTTATATTTTAAATGAGACACCATGTATATTATTGCATTTCCAGATTCTTCCAAATATTCTGTACATTTTTCGTTAATATTATCCTATACCTATCTGTAGCGGTTTTCAATAAATGTATCAATTTTCTTCTATTTTTTTCAAGATATACCTAGCTCTAGTTTCATTGATATTACTAGGCCACTGGGTTTCATAGAAAGTTGAAATTTTGAAAGTGATTGAGGAAGACCTTCTGTATTGCTCCTGTGTACCGAAATATTCCGTTAATTATACATACGTAAAAAAGCTTGAAAGTGCGTTTTTTTGAATGAAAATGTAAGGCAATCTACTGTGAAAAGTAGATTATTATGAAAAAAAAGCGTTTATTTCAAAAACGGAAAAAATTAGGCGATAATCTAGGTATATGAACATGCAATATCATTCGAAAGGTATTCTAATTGCCTTTCAAAATAATTGATAATATACATTGAGAAAAACGCACTTTTAAGCTTTTTATACCACGGTAGTAAAGAGTGTTCAATAAAAAATTCGATCAAGTCAACTATGGATTGCAATTGTTTCAAAAAACGTATGTCGTGGCTAACATCGCAATTATGACATGACATCCACTTTCTAACCGTCACAGATGGCATGATGCCAAACCATACAAACTAGCCACGACCTACGTTCATTACGGAAAAAGAAATCCAATGGTGACTTGATCGTATTTTTTATTGAACACTCGTTAGTTTTCTATTCATGAAAATGTTAAGAAGTACATCCGCTCACAATGCTCCGATAGATAGTGTGAGGGTGTTTCACTGCGAAAACATGTGTCGGAAAATGCTTCGTTATAGAGCTACACAGTTTTCCTTTCCAATTATCATAAAAAAAAAAAAAAAAAAAATGCCTATGGGTTTACATGTGTGTGCGAGCACCGATGGGTCGCGAGTCGGATCCGGGTTGGGAGTCTGGTTTGGACCCGTAGATGAAGGGAGGGGGGGGGCTTAACGCACCATGAACGGAGAGAAACCACATACGCATGTGAAAACAACGACAACCAAACCTCATGGTTTGTAGTAGACGTTGAGGTTGTTAATTTTTTTACGCAAGTAACGACCGTCCTGTTGTCCGAAGTCATCCCAGTTGACGGTAGTTAGAATTTGAAATGTACAACAACGTTGGTCCTCGAAATTAACGCTGATGTGACTAATTCCGGATAGTGCGATAAATATCTAATGCGAAAACCAAGAGATCCAATAGATATTAGCTATTTGAATCAAAGTTAACGCAACCGCAAACGTTCTCTGTGTAGAGTTAAATTGAAAATCTTTACTTAGGTATTCAAGAAACTTTTTTATTTATTTTCTACGTGTTTGAAAATTCAGTAGATTCGAGTTTTATTATTTTGCCCGAATTTTCTAAGAAATGACCGGAATTTTTATTGGATTTGTCAAGGAATCGCTTGGAAGATTGCATTTTTTTATATAATGATCAGAGTTGTAGTTACTTGGCCATCTTCAGATTCCAGAAAAAACAGTGCATTCTAAACCTAAACTCCTCTGATACGATATAGCTGGTAAGCTTGATAATGATTGGAATGTTATTGAATTAATCAACTGGCAAATGAGTAGTATACCTTGACATATTTTATTGATAAGAATAGTCCTCAATTTTTTCACAGACACTTCTGCTGGTTTATAAACACAAACTAAGCCTTTTAGTGCATTCCAAACCGTTGGAGCTTCAGGTACCAACATATTGACTTATGGTTACTTGGGAGTAAATAACTCAAATAAATGAAAAAATTGAAAATTAATTATTTTAAAAATCACGAACAAAATTCGGAAAGTTTATTTACAATATTTACATCTTGAACTTGAAAGTGAGGTTGTGTTGTCACTCGCGACCATTGAACTCGATACTACGTAACTGGAAGGGCCCCTGTCGTGTCGACAACTGAGGCAGTTTTAGTCGTATTTTTTTGGCGCATAGGTATATTTTGGTTGGACTCAAAAGGTGTTGCTATCTTTGTCACACTCATTGCCCTTATGCGAAGTCGGAGGTTTTCAAATAGTTTGAAGATAAATTGAAAAAGCGGTTGATTTGCTTGGAAAAAATGACTACAATTCTGTGCATACTTACTAGTCTTAATTATCATGATATAATGGATCTATATTTCAAAAAACTATCTGGAAAAATGCTAAATAAGAAACAAATTGGTAAATAATGAAGTATAATTAGGTGATCCGTAATTCGATTAAATAGTTAAGAAAATACAGGGTAGGTAGTAGGTGCAGGGTGATTTATATGTTTAACCTGTGTATTGAGTGAAGTAAAGGTATCAAGGTATAAACTTGGAAAACTATAATAGCTTAAAATAAAAATGAAAATACTTTTATTTTTGAGGTCACATTAAAACTAATAAATATGGTGTTTTTTGATATGAGGCCTACTCACACGCCTGCAGCAGAGGCAATCTAGGAGGCAGGGCGATTGGCGCAATTTCCTAGATCGCCTTCTAAGCAGGGCGGTAAGGGCCCCTTCATACCTTCCTAGCATTATTTCAAGCAAGATATGAGAAAACAAACTTTGGAAATGATGTTAGTAGTACCAACGAACTCGAACAGGATGTGAAATTGTCACATTTTCAAAACAAAACGTACTTTACAAGGAAGTTTCTCCTGCGGCAGGCCTAGATTGCCTCTGCTGCGGGAGTGTGCGGTGTGAGTAGGGCCCTTTTAACTACGACAATTTCGTGTAGGTATACTTAAGGTGCATGCCCTTGTCCTTAATAATAATTGGAGTTATATCACTTAGCCAAAAAATGAAATCTGCTTTTCTGGAGTGTATTTATTACCACACCCAAATGCACTGCAGAAATCAACCATTTTGTTTGGCACCCAAACTATAGAAAGCTACATATTGATTGAACATAATATTAGCTGCAACACTCAGTGTGGCTTTCTTCGTGAAATGTTTGTCTGGTTTTTAGGATAGAATATCTTTACTAAACGTACTAAGATTCTATCCTAAAAAACAGACAAACATTTCACAAACGAAGGCACACTGAGTGTTGCAGTGTGAAAAAGTGTGCACTAGTGGTGCATTACAGACACAGCTAATATATTATGTCAACAGATATGACAAAGATAGACACCCCTTTTTGTCTCTATCTCTTTCTAGTCGAAAATTTGTCTTCAGTCAACTCGATGTAAACAGCACGGATGGGTCCCTTCCAGGTACGGTAGTATCGAGTTCAATGCTCGCGACTGGATGTAGCTGCCACATGTTTGCAATGTTGCCGTACTTATTCGAAGGTTTTTGCGGGATTTTCAAATATCTTGGGCTGTTTATTATTCGATAAACTAGGCAAATTTCAGCTAGATATTTTTTGCAGCAGATAATTCTTCAACAAAGTAGAGAGACGTCTTGACATTATGAATAAGTCCTAACGTTGAAATTTGTTCTTTGGTTATATGAAACTATTCATTCTTATAAAAGTGTCCCTGAAAGGTGCGGAAAAACTCTACCATATTATACCCCCAAGGTTAAAATGGGGGGTATGATTAAACGTTCACGTAAAATAGCCCCATGGGTCCTATGATTGAACGTTTACGTTATGATAACGCTGTTATCAAATGGAACATTTGCATTAGTAAACATTTGCATTAGTAAACAATCCTAACAGATACGTTAACTTAACTGAACGTTTAATCATTGGGCCCCATTATGTCGATCTACCATCACCATAATCTATCTCAGTCCAAAATTGCGCCGTCTCCGGGATACAGGGTGGTCAAGTTCAAAATTAAAAATCGAGTTTTCTCATTATTTTCGACACTTTTCCACATATTGCTTTAAAAATAGGCGAACGGGGGTTTTGTAGTATGAGAAATTCGATTATGAAGTGCGTTTCACTATGGCCACTAGAAGACGCCCTACACTGCACATTCTGTGGTTTGAATAAATGGTTATAACTATTTTTCCAGTGTTTCTTTTTCCTTCTTTCATTTTGAAAAAGATTTTCGAGACAATATGAAGTGAAAAAAGTACTTTTTTCAAAGTTTGCTCAAGTGAGCCGTTTTCGAGATATTTCAATTGAAAGAGTTCCATATTATGCCACACCAAAAAAAATCCCAACAAATTGAAAGTACCTTCAATTCAAATGACAGAATTAAAAGTTCTTAAAAAGTTAAAAAGGTGAGAAGGTGCAGATGTTTCTTTATCTGGAACCGTTTGAGTTTTAGAGCATACCTATTATCAAATAAGGTACAAAAATGTCATTTTTATGAATCGAGATAGGTATATCGGTTGAATTCAGGAACACTTTGTGTATCACAATTTTTGCTAGAAATTGAGGGAATAATTCAAGTACCCATCAATATACAGGGTGTTCTATTTAAAAAAATGCAACTTTGATCTGCCATAGGTTGTATATTCCAATTCATGACAGAATCAGATGTGTAGATTTTTAAAAGCTTCACAACTTTTATTCAAGACAGTTTTTTCTTCGTGTATGTTTTGAAATAATCGATCGTTCTGGTTATTCCTCCTCACCCTGTATGTAAATTAAATACCTCCAAATCAAAGAGCTACACGCACTGCCACACATACAAAAAAAACTAGTTTCAACTCTACTCACAAAACCAAATACACAAAGAAAAACATTTTGAAATAAATTAAATCGATAATTGCAAAGAAAAATCTGGTACTCTTTACAGTATTTTCAATGTGAATTGAAAAATTGAATCACCTTCCATTAAATTGTTACGCCTATGTCCGGAATTTCTTCGATATGTGCTGGCATCGAAGAAATTCCGGACATAGGCGTAACAATTTAATTGAATACACCAGTGAACTCCAGGAAACGATCGAGATGTCTGCATCCTGTCGAATGTTTATCCTCTCCTGTCCTGTCGAAAAGATCGAGTACGATCTGGTACGATCGCATCGTCTGGGAGCGGACGAGTGACCACGACCCCACGACCATATGCGTATTATTAAAATATACCTCGGGTTCCCTATTTCATCAATGTGCGGCAAGTGAAGCCGATGAGAAAGACAGGAATAATCAAGCCTATACCAATGCCTCATAAGTGTATTTCATGTGTATCTGGAAAAGACTGCGATTGTGCTAAAAGCTGTTTCCTATAATAGGTTACTCGTGATTTTGGGCCGATCTCATGCTGCCGCTTTGGTGTCGATACTCCCGTTTTTACGGTAGATCTACCATTAACACATATTTTTGTGGTAGTTAAGCTTTTTCCTTGTGAGATATTGAACAGCCAAATTTATGATATAGTGAAATAGAATTTTGCTGTACGCGGAAACCTTCTTCCGAGATCGTAATTTTGATGGCTTCCGGTTTTTGAATTACAAATTTAGCGTAAAGGCGATCTAAAGTCTTGGCGATTTTAAATCTGGCAGCGCTGCTGCACGGTCCCTGTTCTAAGTTCAAATAATCGATAACAGCTGCGATGACCGTACCTTCCTATTGTCTGTTGTTTTCCAAATTCGAACTAGAAATATACCCGCCTACCGACTAATCCTGAAATTTTATATTGAGGCATGTGCATTGATATGTGAGTACACATGAAACATACTTATGGAAAATCATTATTTCTGTCTTTTACGATTTGACAGAATTTGGCTTTACCGTCGGAGAACTACGGTGGGTATATTTTAATAATAAGTATATGCCCACGACCACCGTACCACGATTCAAATTCAAAGGGAACACGCCACACGAGGCCGAAAGTGCATGTGGCCGAAATCCCAGTGGGCACGAGGCCGAATCGAGAATGCTCATGTAGCCGAACACGTGATGTGCATGTAGCCGAAAGAGTCGAAATGGAAGAGGCTGTTGTCGCCAGTGGTGCTGACTGCTGAACTTCCAAATACCTCCTAGTTGGTTTTTAGTGTTATTGGATGGCTTTATCGTTTTTCAAGGTTCCGTTTTTTTATGATCTTGCGATTTGTCTACAAATAAAACACCATTAGAATGTATTCTCTTCAGGATGATTTCGAAGTTCTCGATATTATTCAACACGAATTTTTCAGAAAGCTGTAAAGTAGACCAATTTACTTCCAGGAAACCAGCGTTTTCAGGTTTAGGCTGAATAAAATTGCTGTTGTTCTATACGTAAATGGACGACTCGAGATTTTTCAAAAGGTCTAGAGGCTGTTTAAAAATTACGTTATAGATTATTCTCGAACAAATTAGACATGAACGGTCGAAACACCCTGATTGAACTTGATAGGCAAGTGAGTACTTAACTTTCTACCTATTTTTTCATCTTTGTATCTCATTCTTTTAGACAAACTAAGTAGCTTATTTCATTTTTGATAACAACAGCGTTTCTCCAATGAATCGGTAGCTGTTATTATGCAGTAATCCATAGAGTGCTTGCCACAAAACGTGTAAATTATTGTGCCTCTCGGCTCTTTACTTAACACGATTAACACGAAACAGCATTTTTGACTAGTATTGAAAACATTTCTGGAATATATTACAGAACGTTGTCTAGTTATACAGTTTGGTCACTTGAGTGTGCAACATAATGGGATTTTTTTTTATTAACTTCACAACCAAAATACAAATATTGCCGAAAGTTGGTGGATGTTTGATAATCATATTAGGTATGCACTTAGAATGGTTGCAAGTCAAACAGCATACAGGAGTAAAGTACCCTTATTCAGAAAATTCGGCAAAATGTTATGAAGAAAAATTGTTTAGAATTAAAAGTTATGCCTAAATACCAAATCATGGCCTCCTAAGAAAAAAAAAATATTTTTTTTAAACCTCTAATTATTTCCCAAAAAAAAATCTCTTTCATATTCACCCTGAACAGTTTTATAAATTATTCAAAAACAAATCAATTTCACATAAGTTAGTTCAAATTTGAGCATATTTAGAAAATTTACCTGAATTTTAAATTTTTTAGGGAATCACAAGCTTCATGTTTGTTGCAACGATATTAAACACAACTCTAAATTATCGCAAACATTCTTTTTCACAAGGTAAAACATCATTAATGATAATATGCATATTAAAAAACTCGCATCTGAAGTGATTTTTTTTCATTTTAAATGTTTATTAAAAAATTGTACCGATTTATCGACAAACATGAAATTATTTTTTTTTTCTTAGGAGACCATGTTTTGGTATTTAGGCATAACTTCTAATTCTAAACAACTTTTCTTCATAACATTTTACGAATTTTCTGAAATAAGGGTACTTGTACAATTTCCAGCTGCCCGTTTTGTGCACGCAATCGAGCTTTTGAGCGCGCAAAAACACTAAACGCGTGTTCCAGCTGTATTGCGTTTGGAGCTCCGCGTTACCTTCCCCTTTCCCCTGAAGCACCACCCGGAATCCCGGAAAATGTGAGGGTGAGGAGATGATAGAAATCGGAATGAACCGTTACTACTGCGCTTCCGCTAGTTCCGCTTCCGCTTGTGCATGGAAACTGACGGGAATAGAGAGACGTTTTCTTTTGGATATGAATGAAGACGTATTCTTCTGGATATAAATGTATAGATTGTTGCTACATTCCTCCACCTAAATATTTTGGCGGGCAAAGATTTCTTGCTTCTCATTGTTTTATTTATAATTCACGGGTTCACTTGATTTGAGTTTGATAACTGTCTATTTTCGTACCAGAATGAGGTTTGTGATCTGTGGAAAGTTATTCAAATTCAAAAGTTCTCTAAAAAGAAATTGGCAAAATATCAACAAGGACCAGCAATGCAGCACAAACTTTAATATTCGTATGAAAGAAGAATGTGGCGATTCTTTTAGATTTAATTCCGAGTTTGTTGAGGATTTACCAACACAAGAACGTTACTTTCACATCGCACTTTCTCATCTTACTTTTCCAGAGCTATATTCTGTCTCTGTCTTTTGATTAGAAGGTAAGTACATTCAACATTTTCCGACGCATTTTGAAATGTTTTGCAAGAATTAATTGTATGTTCTTGGTTGACTCAGGAATTCAGGATCATTATGTGTATCACAAAATTGAAGAAATAATTAAAATATACATTAATATACTGGGGGTTGCATTCAAAAAAGTGCAACTTTGATGTTCCACGACTAAATGACCTACCCTGCATGTATCGTTGCATTTTCACTATAACTTATAGGCATGTATATATAAACCTCAAAGCTCTGTTGTATTAAACTTTGTTGGTACCTCTTAAATTTCACCCATTCGACCGTTTCCATCCATATCCGCGACCCCCTGTATTATTTAATATCAAGAAAAAGCTTATTTTTCGAATTTAAATAATATACGGTTTAATATAAGTATTTATTTCCGATGAGCCCTTTAGGATCGAAGTTCCTATTATACTGAGATTTCAAAAGTAGATACATAATGCATGACATATAATATATATACTATTATTTTCTATACACTGCCTTAAAAAAAACAACCATGCACTATACAACACTTTTAAATGTATCAAAATATTAATTTCTATGTGAATTATCAAAGCTATAAGTATTTCCTGAACGGCTGATCAGAATATACAGGGTGTTGGTGTTTAAAAAGCATTGGGCAAAAATGAAAGGAGTAATTCCTGAAAACATTCTTAGAAAAAAAGTTCCAAAAAACATAGGTCCGAAAAAGCATCGTCTTTTTTCTTTCAAAAATTGATGTTATCTTCCCGCCCTCAACTCCACTGGACACAATATTTTTATCTAGTATAGGGTCAAAACTAGCCCCTCTTATAACTTACATAACAACGCTGCCAAATTTTAAACAAGTCGGTCAAAATTCAACTGAATTATTTTAAAAAAAATGAATTAAAAAAAACTTTGTCACCCTGTATCATAGAAACGTTGCGTTTTAGGATATGTTTATTGAGATTTTTTTTCTTGGAATGACCTCTCAGCCATCATATCATTTTTGCCCAATGGTATATTATGAATGATACCCAGCAAACCAAACGCGATCGGCAAACAAGCGGCCGCCATTCGGCACGCGCGGTTCTCTGGTGGCTGATGTAACCATGATCTGGACCTCCGTCGGCCCAGATCGGGAATACCGTTCCATAATTGTACAGAGAACGGATTTCCGCCGGCACCTTGATGGCAAACCGAGAACGGTTTTTGGTTTTCGGGCCGACAGTGGCTACTTCTCGGAAACTCGCTACCGGGATGCCGTATTTCGGGGTGGCACAGGCCCGCAAGATGATTTGCCGGCTACGTAAACCATCTCACGGACCACGAACGGTTAGATAGCGGTCTCCTTTATAATGCGCATTTAAATTTCGCGCAGCTTCATTGTACATTTTTCACGCCACCGTGAAATTGAGAAACATGTTCATTTCCATGAGTGTCATTGCGGCGTCCATTGTTGTGTCTTGTGTTTTGGTTTTCTTTGGGAATCTTTTTGATCTGTGGGAATCTTTTTGATCTGTTAGACACTTTTACCAGTATTTTTGTAAATCGTGTGTTATGTGCCGTGATAGTGATTATAATTTTTGTACTAAACCTGCTTCAGCCACATTTCTATTGAAGACTTCCTGATTTCAAGGATGCTTTGCCACCGGCAGGTTCGCAGACGAATGAATAACACTTCAAAATAATCTGTGAGTACGCTAGTACGCATTCATACAAACTCTATAGCTTTCTTGGAATCTGTCAATCGATTTTACTTTTATAAAGGGATCTACTTTTATAAAGGGGTTATTGTGTATTTCTATTCGAACAAGATGTTATTATCAATAATTCCCAATCAAATTCTCAAATTGTCCGTTCCTGATCTAAAATTTGTAACTTCTGTTGTCACTATACTAACTATGGTCACAGATTTTAGCAAAATCCAGTGAATGTATTGAAGTATTTTTCATTAAAGTGTTATTGTTCTCAGGAGCTAAAGAAACCAGGCCGAGGCATCATCGAACGGGACAGATTCCGAAATAGATGCTAAAGGCAATTGGTTAGAAAAATGGTTTTTTGTTAGGGTTTTTGGTTCAACTGTGCCATTTTTTATGACTTAGTTTTAGAAACTCATTTTTTTTCTAAAATTACGTTTGTGTTTGAACTGAGTTTACCCAAAGACACATTCAAGTCTCGATTCTAGACATGATCTGAACACAAAGTTTTTATTTTTTCCCATACATATATTTTCATGTGAATAATGAGAGCTAGAATATAGGCTTAATGTACATCAATGTATTTTTTCCCGTCCGATTTTTCTATACCTAATACTTAGTTTGTTGTTTACATTAATAATTAGTATTGTTTTTAAGTCTACCTGTGCATTCTAGTCATAATTTTCCGTTACTTATAATATTGTTACATTGTTCAATGGATATTGACACATTTCAAAAATCTGTTGGTTTTTAAAAAAATAAGTTTTTCTTCTGAAAATAGGTACCTATATGTCATTTTTATGTAGTGTGACGTGTGACTAATAAACTGTCTGCTGAAAAGTGCTTTCTCTTTCATACTTCTACGAACTAGTAGTCATTATGAATTATTGTTTCAATAACCAAGTTACTTGCACAAAATTTCAGATTTTGATGTAGAAAAAATGTAAAATATATTTTTCTCAATACTTCTTCAATAACATGGTAGGATGTTTTGCAGAAGCTTTTTCCTTCGTTAATGCGTTCTCAAAGTTCTTTTTTATTTAATCAAGAATTGTCAAATTACTACGGGTTGCCAAAATTAATTCACTTGAATAATTATAATAAGTTTATATAATTTCAATTTTTACTTTATAGATATTTCACAGCAACCATGAAGTATCAATATAAATATTTTGTTCCGGATTGGTATAAACATAAATAGTCTACATAAATGTATTGTATGCAATTTTAACTTGACGGAGATTTTGTCTTGAAAAATAAACCAATCTTAAATTTTAGAGTGGTTGATTTTTTTAAGGCAAACTTTCTATGAAGTTAAATGGTAATTGAACGATACCTAATTTATATCAACTGACGATTTTTGATAAACTAATCAAAAACAAAATTATTTTGAGGCGCCTGCGCTTTCGTCCGGCCGATTAATGGAGTATTGCCCCTTGCGAGCCACCGCTGGCCTGCCGTGCACAAACCGAGCCGGCAGCCAGCTATCCATTATCGGCCCGTTTACGGTTATTCATAGGCTTTGCCGCGGCTGAATAGTGAATAGTTGGCTAGCCACCTTTTAGCCGCCTTTCGGCCTGGCGGACATGCCCTACCTACACGCCGAGCCGGCAAGCGCTTTCGGGCCGAGGCCGGCAGTTCGGCAAATCGCTTATGTCCCGTTTCCGGACCAGCCAATCTGTGTTTGTTGGGTAGTGTATTTCTGAAATCTGGAATATAAGCTCTTAGCGACTCTGTATGAATAATAATTATGTATGCCATAATTGGACAACTCATTATCTATCCACCACATTATAAAAATTAATCGTTGGAAGTTCCAGCTTCTATGTAGTACTAGATTGTTGAATTCTATCAGTAAATCTAGAGTGTCATCAAGCATTTGAAGTTATATATATAACAAAATGCTCTTTTACCTGACAATAATAGTCGGCTAGGATTCGACTCTAAATAATAATAATTTTCGTTCAAATATACAATTCCAACTTATCAACAACTAGTAAATACTAGATTTATTACAAGATATAGGTTAATAATACGCAAAAAACGCGTTGCATTCAGTTCCAATCACTTCTGATACCTATACATATTTTGAAACTATAGTCCGTTTCACGAGGGTTTGTACTCACGACATTGATTGTCTCTCCTTTTCTAACTCATGGAGAGGTTTAAAAACAGACTGAAACAGAATTAATTACGTAATAAACATCGGTCGTTACTAGAATCCAAAATGGCCGCCGAGCAACAGCTGATTTCTCTCATCACTGAATAATAATAACCTAAAATTTGGTTATGTGATCAAGTGATTAATCAAAACAATGTTGTTGTCAAAACACAAGTCAGTTAACTTCTCCAATGTCACAGTTTTGTTGTATAAAATACCTTGTCGGTATTCAGAATGTGAACAAAATACGATAAAAAAGCTTGTGGTCTACTTTACAAAGGATGGATATGCTGAAAAACCTTTTTTACCACTTGAGGCAGTTTTGGAGGTGAGTTATTTCATAGAACTAGTTCTTTGTACCTATTCATTTCCTATTCCATCTCCTGAACTTTTGTAGAGAGTATCTGATGCCCTTTGAATTGAAATTACAACTCTTAAAAGATCAGTTCTCATGGAATCAGAATTGATGAGGACTTCAAGGCATCCACGTCAATTGCAGTCCAGAGATCAGAAAGATAGATGGATTATTGGAGCAGTCATGCGTTGTTGAGAAAAGAAAAAAAGGGCTAGTATTGTTATTGAATCAATATTTTGGGCAGGCAGAATTTGACATTATTTTAGTTTATATTCAGTTCGTGTTCATGATTTCAGTCTCCTCATCTATGTTCCGCTGGTACTTGTTTGTAATAAAATTACGTTTATTATTTTCTTCTCCTATAGTAAGGAATGTGACTTATTTATCACCTTATGCATGATTGGGCAGGAGGTGATGTCTTGCAGTTGATAACTGATCTGAAAAATGTTTGCATTTTTCACTCCCCCTCGAATGGCCGTTATTTCATGAGTTAGGTATAAAAAAATTATTGATAATTTATCATTTTTTTATAACTTAAAATAACGGCTATCAAGGCGGTTTGCAAATTACAAGGAAAATCCTTTACTCCGCATTTTCAAAAAACACAATAGTCTGATGCTTTGTTCTTTTTGACACTATCATAAAACTTGGCAAAATACATACATTCTGTAGAATCAAAATATACACTCACGGTCGTATAAACAGCACATGCCTAAAATTTGATAAAACTTTGATATTATAATATAATATAATATGATAATCGTTTATGAAGCTAATAAGCTTTACAAAGTCATCCTGCTTCAGTTATCAAAAAATTATTGGTGCATTAGAATGGTTCAAACAATCTGTCATTTGATCGGTCATGGCGATTTTATTCAAAATATTGTTTAGGTCTCTTTGTTCACGTTACAAAAAAAATGTGTAAGTTCTGGAAAAATTGGTTAGCACCATCCGAAAGGGAAAATTTGTGTACCCTATGAAAATCGAAAAGAATCACTGGTTTAGTGAACTGACAAATGGATTCAAGTTCTTTAATGCACCATTACATCTTTGATAACTGTTGCAGGATCAAAGTGTTATCAAGTTTTAGGCTGTTAATCTACTTTTGGCCACCAAACTGATGTATTAAATTTCGTTTACCTAATAATTCATAAAAAAAATGCTGACTAGCTGATTTCTCGTGGGTTGATGGGGGGATGTCCACTGATAAGAATAAAACTCGACTATTGTTGGTTTTTGCGATAGGGGTGCTTTCTTAGTTTTTTATTCAAACGTGTCTATATAGCAACGATTGCTTATTAGTATACTAAGAGAAGTCCGTTTTGTGAACTATTATAAATAGAAAAAACCCTTTGCAAAAACACACAATTGTGGCGAATGTATCCCCCAAAAAGATCAGCTCCTCAGCATTTTTTTTTTCCATAATGATATTTCTACTGGACGAATGTATGGATGAATGTATTTTTTCACTCTCTCGAGCTCGCAATCCCTCCATGTGAGGATTTTTCAAAAACTACATATCTTGGAATTTCATTCTACATGATTTTCTTAATGCACAAACAGAAGCGAACTGGAATAGCGTTGAGTCTAATGGTAGAGTCACAAGCAGTGCACGCTGTAAGCTGCCTAGTCTAACGATCGCTCGCATCCGGATGGCGGATATACACGCGACTACGCTTCCAATGGATGACCAGCCTGAATCCAAAATCTAAATGGAAAACAAATCTGAACGTGTTCTGGAGAGCGTTTTGGAACATACTTGTTCGGCTTCAATACAAAATTTGAACGCTCTTGAAATTATATGAAAGAGCTACGACATACGTTTTTTTTCAAGTAATGACGTCATCTATGACGTGGGTATGAACCCTCGTGAAACGGATTGTAGATATGACACAGCACAGGACATCGCTTCAATACGCGACGTTTTTGAAAACGTCACAGGCACCATATGATTGGTCGTGGCCGAATTTGGTATCCAAACAAGCTTTTTTGACATTTGATTCTGAGTTTGAAATCAGTGTTTGTGTTTAATTTTGACTTCTTTGGACTATATTTTTGGGTGTATTACATATATCGTGTGTCCCGTTAGTGCGTATTTGATTAGCCGAGTGGAAACTGTGGAAAGTCAGCTTTTGAGGTAATAAAAAATAGTTTGTTTGGATATTTTCGTCTGACAGCTGACGTCATGACGTCACAGAAACCTAGCGTATTACGCGCGTAAAAGCGTTTAAAATTTGAATCACGAAAACGTCGCTTACCTGACGCATGCGTATATAAGATCGGTTCATTCCGGTTTCTATAATCTCCTTAAATGTGGGCGGGCATGAAGCGCAAAACTAGCTAAACGTCAAATCAGTCAAATTCTGTCATATTTAAAATCAAAACATTCAAAACATTGGGGTGTTTGATCTTTTTTGACTGGATCCATGCTTAAACATACCAAATTCAGCTCAGAGTCGCTTATAAACAATATTTTGACTAATTTTCACAATGTCGAGATGCCTTGGCTCAAACGTAAACAAACACTCCATCGATAGTTTTGACGTTTATTGTGTATGTGAGTAGCTCAAAAAAGTCAAAACGTGTTCCAGGATCATTTTTGCGTTCCAAACACGGTGTCGTTATTTAGTTCTCTGACACGGTGTTAATCGGCGCTTGAGCTTGAAGCACTAGCTGGAAAGCGGCTGTATGACAGAGAGAATATAACAGTAAACGAGAGTACCCGAGCCGCTTTCCAGCTGCCCGATTTGTGCACGCAATCGAGCTTTTGAGCGCGCAAAAACACTAAACGCGTGTTCCAGCTGTATTGCGTTTGGAGCTCCGCGTTCATAGTATAATAAACAACAAGTAGCGACAGCTCCATATATCTGGGGTCAAATTTCGTTCTGTCTCAATGACAAAAATTCGCCTCATTTATACCCTGCTAATATTTTGTAATGTAAAACTGTTTTCTAAATCCAGACTTTGAAACTTCGCATTAATCTTTAGACATACTGCATAGTGGGTGATCGTATTGTATAACTTGATAGATAATTCACCTATGTATCAGTATCATTGAAGTCATGAAATCGGCTACTGTATGGTTTTATTTTACATTTCATAAGGTTAGCAGTGTATAAATGAGGCGAATTTCTGTCATTGAGACAGACGAAATTTGACCACCTTTAGGTGTATGGAGCTGTCGCTACTTGTTGTTTATTATACTATGCCGCGTTCCCCTTTCCCCTGAAGCACCACCCGGAAAATGTGGGCTTGAAGCGCAAAACTAGCTAAACGTCAAATCAGTCAAATTCTGTCATATTTAAAATCAAAACATTGGCAAGTTTGATCTTTTTTGACTGGATCCATGCTTAAACATACCAAATTCAGCTCAGAGTCGCTTATAAAACAATATTTTAACTAATTTTCACAATAATCACAATGTCGAGATGCCTTGGCTCAAACGTAAACAAACACTCCATCGATAGTTTTGACGTTTGTGTATGTGAGTACCTCAAAACGTGTTCCAAGATCACTTTTGCGTTCGAAACACGGTGTTAATCGGCGCTTGAGCTTGAAGCACTAGCTGGAAAGCGGCTCCGGCTCCGATCAATGCGTGTGAAATGGCAATGAAACAGACGATATATTCCGTCTTTGTTGCACACAGACGGGCCAATAGTAGCCTAGCTTACACCGACAACTTGGTCCGCGGACCAAGTACTAAATTCGAACTATATCAGAACCAAATATTTGGTTCGAATGGTGTAAACAGTTGCGGACTAAGCTGGTTCGCTCTTGGTTCGGTATTTGCCAGCAGGTGTACCGAACTAAATTTGGTTCGATCTGGATCAAAATTATCAGGTTATGTTGATTGTTATTATTGTGAATTTTGTTTGTTCTGTGTTTCTAAGGCAATCTCAGCGTACTCAATTATGTTTTTTTTTTGGTTATGAATTGTGTTGATAAATAATTTCGACTTGTTTTTGACATTTGACGAACTGCGCGCGTACTAATTTAGTTCACGCGTTGCGAGACGGTGTAAACGGGCGAGAAGCAAGCATTGGTCTTACCGAACTATCCCCACCCACTTGGTCCTATCGGACCGAACGAAACGAGTTATTAGCCTAGTTTACACCGATAACTCGTTTAGTTCGGTCCAATAGGACCAAGTGGGTGGGGATAGTACGGTAGGACCAATGCTTGCTTCCTGCCCGTTTACACCGTCTTGCAACGCGTGAACTAAATGTGTACGAGTGTACGCCCGCAATTCGTCAAATGTCAAAAACAAGTCGAAATTATTCATCAACACAATTCGTAACCAAAAAAAACATGAGTAAGTACGCTCAGATTGCCTTAGAAACTCAGAACCTAGGCTAGGCTATTAGCCTAGTACTAAATTCGAACTATATCAGAACCAAATATTTGGTTTGGATGGTGTAAACAGTTGCGGACTAAGCTGATCCGCTCTTGGTTCGGTACTTG
>OY293308.1:19347855-19512323 GCA_958502075.1 Orchestes rusci | reverse complement strand
CGCTTGTGCATGGAAACTGACGGGAATAGAGAGACGTTTTCTTTTGGATATGAATGAAGACGTATTCTTCTGGATATAAATGTATAGATTGTTGCTACATTCCTCCACCTAAATATTTTGGCGGGCAAAGATTTCTTGCTTCTCATTGTTTTATTTATAATTCACGGGTTCACTTGATTTGAGTTTGATAACTGTCTATTTTCGTACCAGAATGAGGTTTGTGATCTGTGGAAAGTTATTCAAATTCAAAAGTTCTCTAAAAAGAAATTGGCAAAATATCAACAAGGACCAGCAATGCAGCACAAACTTTGATATTCGTATGAAAGAAGAATGTGGCGATTCTTTTAGATTTAATTCCGAGTTTGTTGAGGATTTACCAACACAAGAACGTTACTTTCACATCGCACTTTCTCATCTTACTTTTCCAGAGCTATATTCTGTCTCTGTCTTTTGATTAGAAGGTAAGTACATTCAACATTTTCCGACGCATTTTGAAATGTTTTGCAAGAATTAATTGTATGTTCTTGGTTGACTCAGGAATTCAGGATCATTATGTGTATCACAAAATTGAAGAAATAATTAAAATATACATTAATATACTGGGGGTTGCATTCAAAAAAGTGCAACTTTGATGTTCCACGACTAAATGACCTACCCTGCATGTATCGTTGCATTTTCACTATAACTTATAGGCATGTATATATAAACCTCAAAGCTCTGTTGTATTAAACTTTGTTGGTACCTCTTAAATTTCACCCCATTCGACCGTTTCCATCCATATCCGCGACCCCCTGTATTATTTAATATCAAGAAAAAGCTTATTTTTCGAATTTAAATACGGTTTAATATAAGTATTTATTTCCGATGAGCCCTTTAGGATCGAAGTTCCTATTATACTGAGATTTCAAAAGTAGATACATAATGCATGACATATAATATATATACTATTATTTTCTATACACTGCCTTAAAAAAAACAACCATGCACTATACAACACTTTTAAATGTATCAAAATATTAATTTTTATGTGAATTATCAAAGCTATAAGTATTTCCTGAACGGCTCATCAGAATATACAGGGTGTTGGTGTTTAAAAAACATTGGGCAAAAATGAAAGGAGTAATTCCTGAAAACATTCTTAGAAAAAAAGTTCCAAAAAACATAGGTCCGAAAAAGCATCGTCTTTTTTCTTTCAAAAATTGATGTTATCTTCCCGCCCTCAACTCCACTTGGACACAATATTTTTATCTAGTATAGGGTCAAAACTAGCCCCTCTTATAACTTACATAACAACGCTGCCAAATTTTAAACAAGTCGGTCAAAATTCAACTGAATTATTTAAAAAAAAATGAATTAAAAAAAACTTTGTCACCCTGTATCATAGAAACGTTGCGTTTTAGGATATGTTTATTGAGATTTTTTTTCTTGGAATGACCTCTCAGCCATCATATCATTTTTGCCCAATGGTATATTATGAATGATAGTGTATTTCTGAAATCTGGAATATAAGCTCTTAGCGACTCTGTATGAATAATAATTATGTATGCCATAATTGGACAACTCATTATCTATCCACCACATTATAAAAATTAATCGTTGGAAGTTCCAGCTTCTATGTAGTACTAGATTGTTGAATTCTATCAGTAAATCTAGAGTGTCATCAAGCATTTGAAGTTATATATATAACAAAATGCTCTTTTACCTGACAATAATAGTCGGCTAGGATTCGACTCTAAATAATAATAATTTTCGTTCAAATATACAATTCCAACTTATCAACAACTAGTAAATACTAGATTTATTACAAGATATAGGTTAATAATACGCAAAAAACGCGTTGCATTCAGTTCCAATCACTTCTGATACCTATACATATTTTGAAACATAGTATAATAAACAACAAGTAGCGACAGCTCCATATATCTGTGGTCAAATTTCGTTCTGTCTCAATGACAGAAATTCGCCTCATTTATACCCTGCTAACATTTTGGAAAGTAAAACTGTTTTCTGAATCAAGACTTTGAAACTTCGCATTCATCTTTAGACATACTGCTTAGTGGGTGATCGTATTGTATAACTTGATTGATAATTCACCTATGTATTAGTATCATTGAAGTCATGGATGTCATGGAATCGGCTAGAGTATGGTTTTATTTCACATTTCATAATGTTGGCAGTGTATAAATGAGGCAAATTTCTGTCATTGAGACAGCAGGAATTTGATCACGTATAGGTATATGGAGCTGTCGCTACTTGTTGTTTATTATACTATGTTTTGAAACTATAGTCCGTTTCACGAGGGTTTGTACTCACGTCATTGATTGTCTCTCCTTTTCTAACTCATGGAGAGGTTTAAAAACAGACTGAAACAGAATTAATGACGTAATAAACATCGGTCGTTACTAGAATCCAAAATGGCCGCCGAGCAACAGCTGATTTCTCTCATCTCTGAATAATAATAACCTAAAATTTGGTTATGTGATCAAGTGATTAATCAAAACAATGTTGTTGTCAAAACACAAGTCAGTTAACTTCTCCAATGTCACAGTTTTGTTGTATAAAATACCTTGTCGGTATTCAGAATGTGAACAAAATACGATAAAAAAGCTTGTGGTCTACTTTACAAAGGATGGATATGCTGAAAAACCTTTTTTACCACTTGAGGCAGTTTTGGAGGTGAGTTATTTCATAGAACTAGTTCTTTGTACCTATTCATTTCCTATTCCATCTCCTGAACTTTTGTAGAGAGTATCTGATGCCCTTTGAATTGAAATTACAACTCTTAAAAGATCAGTTCTCATGGAATCAGAATTGATGAGGACTTCAAGGCATCCACGTCAATTGCAGTCCAGAGATCAGAAAGATAGATGGATTATTGGAGCAGTCATGCGTTGTTGAGAAAAGAAAAAAAGGGCTAGTATTGTTATTGAATCAATATTTTGGGCAGGCAGAATTTGACATTATTTTAGTTTATATTCAGTTCGTGTTCATGATTTCAGTCTCCTCATCTATGTTCCGCTGGTACTTGTTTGTAATAAAATTACGTTTATCATTTTCTTCTCCTATAGTAAGGAATGTGACTTATTTATCACCTTATGCATGATTGGGCAGGAGGTGATGTCTTGCAGTTGATAACTGATCTGAAAAATGTTTGCATTTTTCACTCCCCCTCGAATGGCCGTTATTTCATGAGTTAGGTATAAAAAAATTATTGATAATTTATCATTTTTTTATAACTTAAAATAACGGCTATTAAGGCGGTTTGCAAATTACAAGGAAAATCCTTTACTCCGCATTTTCAAAAAACACAATTAGTCTGATGCTTTGTTCTTTTTGACACTATCATAAAACTTGGCAAAATACATACATTCTGTAGAATCAAAATATACACTCACGGTCGTATAAACAGCACATGCCTAAAATTTGATAAAACTTTGATATTATAATATAATATAATATGATAATCGTTTATGAAGCTAATAAGCTTTACAAAGTCATCCTGCTTCAGTTATCAAAAAATTATTGGTGCATTAGAATGGTTCAAACAATCTGTCATTTGATCGGTCATGGCGATTTTATTCAAAATATTGTTTAGGTCTCTTTGTTCACGTTACAAAAAAAATGTGTAAGTTCTGGAAAAATTGGTTAGCACCATCCGAAAGGGAAAATTTGTGTACCCTATGAAAATCGAAAAGAATCACTGGTTTAGTGAACTGACAAATGGATTCAAGTTCTTTAATGCACCATTACATCTTTGATAACTGTTGCAGGATCAAAGTGTTATCAAGTTTTAGGCTGTTAATCTACTTTTGGCCACCAAACTGATGTATTAAATTTCGTTTACCTAATAATTCATAAAAAAATGCTGACTAGCTGATTTCTCGTGGGTTGATGTTCATCCAGTGATGGAGGGACGTCTACTGATAAGAATAAAACTCGACTATTGTGGGTTTTTGCGATAATGGTGCTTTCTTAGTTTTTTATTCAAACGTGTCTATATAGCAACGATTGCTTATTAGTGTACTAAGAGAAGTCCGTTTTGTGAACTATTATAAATAGAAAAAACCCTTTGCAAAAACACACAATTGTGGCGAATGTATCCACCAAAAAGATCAACTCCTCAGCATTTTTTTTTTCCATAATGATATTTCTACTGGACGAATGTATGGATGAATGTATTTTTTCACTCTCTCGAGCTCGCAATCCCTCCATGTGAGGATTTTTCAAAAACTACATATCTTGGAATTTCATTCTACATGATTTTCTTAATGCACAAACAGAAGCGAACTGGAATAGCGTTGAGTCTAATGGTAGAGTCACAAGCAGTGCACGCTGTAAGCTGCCTAGTCTAACGATCGCTCGCATCCGGATGGCGGATATACACGCGACTACGCTTCCAATGGATGACCAGCCTGAATCCAAAATCTAAATGGAAAACAAATTGAACGTGTTCTGGAGAGCGTTTTGGAACATACTTGTTCGGCTTCAATACAAAATTTGAACGCTCTTGAAACTATATGAAAGAGCTACGACATACGTTTTTTTTTCAAGTAATGACGTCATCTATGACGTGAGTATGAACCCTCGTGAAACGGACTGTAGATATGACACAGCACAGGACATCGCTTCAATACGCGACGTTTTTGAAAACGTCACAGGCACCATATGATTGGTCGTGGCCGAATTTGGTATCCAAACAAGCTTTTTTGACATTTGATTCTGAGTTTGAAATCAGTCTTTGTGTTTAATTTTGACTTCTTTGGACTATATTTTTGGGTGTATTACATATATCGTGTGTCCCGTTAGTGCGTATTTGATTAGCCGAGTGGAAACTGTGGAAAGTCAGCTTTTGAGGTAATAAAAAATAGTTTGTTTGGATATTTTCGTCTGACAGCTGACGTCATGACGTCACAGATACCTAGCGTATTACGCGCGTAAAAGCGTTTAAAATTTGAATCACGAAAACGTCGCTTACCTGACGCATGCGTATATAAGATCGGTTCATTCCGGTTTCTATAATCTCCTTAAATGTGGGCGGGCATGAAGCGCAAAACTAGCTAAACGTCAAATCAGTCAAATTCTGTCATATTTAAAATCAAAACATTCAAAACATTGGGGTGTTTGATCTTTTTTGACTGGATCCATGCTTAAACATACCAAATTCAGCTCAGAGTCGCTTATAAACAATATTTTGACTAATTTTCACAATGTCGAGATGCCTTGGCTCAAACGTAAACAAACACTCCATCGATAGTTTTGACGTTTATTGTGTATGTGAGTAGCTCAAAAAAGTCAAAACGTGTTCCAGGATCATTTTTGCGTTCCAAACACGGTGTCGTTATTTAGTTCTCTGACACGGTGTTAATCGGCGCTTGAGCTTGAAGCACTAGCTGGAAAGCGGCTGTATGACAGAGAGAATATAACAGTAAACGAGAGTACCCGAGCCGCTTTCCAGCTGCCCGATTTGTGCACGCAATCGAGCTTTTGAGCGCGCAAAAACACTAAACGCGTGTTCCAGCTGTATTGCGTTTGGAGCTCCGCGTTACCTTCCCCTTTCCCCTGAAGCACCACCCGGAAAATGTGGGCTTGAAGCGCAAATGCGCAAAACTAGCTAAACGTCAAATCAGTCAAATTCTGTCATATTTAAAATCAAAACATTGGCAAGTTTGATCTTTTTTGACTGGATCCATGCTTAAACATACCAAATTTAGCTCAGAGTCGCTTATAAAACAATATTTTAAATAATTTTCACAATAATCACAATGTCGAGATGCCTTGGCTCAAACGTAAACAAACACTCCATCGATAGTTTTGACGTTTGTGTATGTGAGTACCTCAAAACGTGTTCCAAGATCACTAGCCTAGTTTATACCGACAACTTGGTCCGCGGACCAAGTACCAAATTCGGACTATATCCGAACCAAATATTTGGTTCGAATGGTGTAAACGGTTGCGGACTAGGCTGGTCCGCTCTTGGTTCGGTACTCGCCAGCAAGTGTACCGAACTAAATTTGGTTCGATATGGATCAAAATTATGAGGTTATATGTTGATTGTTATTATTGTGAATTGTGTTGGTTCTGAGTTTCAACAGCTATATGCACCGTACATGAGCTTAGCCAATCTCGATTAATTTTTAAAGTTAGATTAAGCGGTGTTTTGTATGCACCGAAGAATTCGCTGCAAGGATCGTTAATCCCTGATGAGACTTTTGACAACGTCACAAAATAACCTAGAAAAATATATAAATAACAATTTTGAAATTTATGTTGCGTGATTTGTTTTGAGTTTTGCTATTTGCTTGCAAGTTTCAATGAAAAATGAGCAACCATATGGATCAGTAACATCCGCAAGCCTGATATGACGTTTAGCAAACATTAGCCAAGGGGTTTTTCTTGTAAATTCAATCTTTGGTGTAGGTATCAACTTTTATTCTTGAACCATTCGTATATTTGCTTTTCCTCTTTTCTTGGGCTTAGATTTCATGATGTTGAGTGGTTATTATATACTGTATACCTAGTCTAATAATACAGCAAGAATAACAATTCCATCCACCTGATGATAAATAAAAACATCACTTTTTACAACACAAGAAAATATATTTTAGTAGAAACAAGTGGTTAATTACATGATTTTGTAAGGAATGCCCCGATGAATGCCCATTGATAAATTGACAATATTGTATAATTTTCAAACTCATTACCTACTTTGAAATTATTACAAATAGGGTATAACTCGATGTACAAACTTTGGAATAAAACGCATCGTTTGACAACTCAAGAAAAGAGGAAAAACAAATATAATCAAAATAATCTCTTATATAGTCGATGAAAACACAAACCTTCTTCTATTGGGATATCTGTTATAAATTGGGACTTGGATGAAGTCAAGAAAATTGAATGAAAAAATCTCATTTGGGAAAACAAATAAAAAGTGATGAGACCATCAGTTTTAAAGGTGTTTATTTTAGTTTATCTTGTAGAGATGATTAGTATCTAAAGCTTTAAAAAATCAACAAGTCTATTTGTTTATGAGTCTGAGTTTACCCATAAACTTAAAATTTTGAATTGAATTAGAATTAGACAAAACTTTGAGATAAGGAGCCATTAGATACCTCTACAGGAGTTAGATAGATAGGTACAGGGTTATTCATTATATTTTGACACCCATCTACAGCTCTTATTGCGAGTGATAGAAAAAAACTTTAAATACAAAAGTTTTGGTTATGGGGGTTATGTAGAAAACATGTAGCTTCGTTTTTAATGGAATGTTGATAGTTTATATGATAGTTAGTGTTGTGAATATTTGTTGTAGTTTAAAAAAATATATTTTTTGAATTCAAATAGTTTCAAAGTGACTGAACCAAATGCCTACAAACCATATATATTTGAAATCAGATTAAAGAGATCTTTCATTTTAGTCAATAATATACAGGGTGTTCCATTTAAAAAAATATGACTTAATGAATTTTTTCTATGTTATGATTTGGATTTGTTGATTCCGCTATCACCAGAAGATACTACGTGAAAAAAACCAAAACTTTTGTATTTAAAGTTTTTTTCTATCACTCGCAATAAGAGCTGTAGATGGGTGAAAAATATAACGAATAACCCTGTACCTACTTTTAACACCAATCCAAATTGAGTCGATCGATTGAACGATAAAAAATCATAGGTGAAATATGCGGTAGATATCAGAGTGTGATAGGTATACACTGTTTTTTTCGTACCTACCTACTAAAATAGGTACCTATTCAATTCAATATTCTATTGAGCAATTCGCATTATTATGAGTGTGTTAGTGGAGCAATAAATATTGCTTGATATTGAGATCTTTTTTGTATAGTACACACTGACCACCTATTGGAATTGGAAAAGAATCCTACTCCAATCGATTTTTTAAAAATCTAAATAATCCTCCGTTGATATTCCACTTTCATAGTTTTGTCTTTAGTCGCAAAACCTCAAAATCTGTAGGATAAACATAAACAAATGAAAGACTAGGTTAGAATTCGTTGAAATTCTTCGATTAAGCCTAGAAAATGGGGCGATCAGAGTTAAGCGACCGATTCAGGCTTAAGCGCTGCGGTGCATCAAAAAATTGGAATATAATCGCGATAAAGACTTCATCCGGATCAGATTTCTACGGTGCATATAGGTGTAAGGCAATCTGAGCGTACTTACTCATTTTTTTTTTGGTTACGAATTGTGTTGATGAATAATTTCGACTTGTTTTTGACATTTGACGAATTGCGGGCGTACAGATTTAGTTCACGCGTTGCAAGACGGTGTAAACGGGCGAAAAGCAATCATTGGTCCTACCGTACTATCCCCACCCACTTGGTCCTATCGGACCGAACTAAACGAGTTATCGGTGTAAACTAGGCTACTTTTGCGTTCGAAACACGGTGTTAATCGGCGCTTGAGCTTGAAGCACTAGCTGGAAAGCAGCTCCGATCAATGCGTGTGAAATGGCAATGAAACAGACGATATATTCCGTCTTTGTTGCACACAGACGGGCCAATAGTAGCCTAGCTTACACCGACAACTTGGTCCGCGGACCAAGTACTAAATTCGAACTATATCAGAACCAAATATTTGGTTCGAATGGTGTAAACAGTTGCGGACTAAGCTGGTTCGCTCTTGGTTCGGTATTTGCCAGCAGGTGTACCGAACTAAATTTGGTTCGATCTGGATCAAAATTATCAGGTTATGTTGATTGTTATTATTGTGAATTTTGTTTGTTCTGTGTTTCTAAGGCAATCTCAGCGTACTTAATTATGTTTTTTTTTTGGTTATGAATTGTGTTGATAAATAATTTCGACTTGTTTTTGACATTTGACGAACTGCGCGCGTACTAATTTAGTTCACGCGTTGCGAGACGGTGTAAACGGGCGAGAAGCAAGCATTGGTCTTACCGAACTAGCCCCACCCACTTGGTCCTATCGGACCGAACGAAACGAGTTATTAGCCTAGTTTACACCGATAACTCGTTTAGTTCGGTCCGATAGGACCAAGTGGGTGGGGATAGTACGGTAGGACCAATGCTTGCTTCCTGCCCGTTTACACTGTCTTGCAACGCGTGAACTAAATGTGTACGCCCGCAATTCGTCAAATGTCAAAAACAAGTCGAAATTATTCATCAACACAATTCGTAACCAAAAAAAACATGAGTAAGTACGCTCAGATTGCCTTAGAAACTCAGAACCTAGGCTAGGCTATTAGCCTAGTACTAAATTCGAACTATATCAGAACCAAATATTTGGTTTGGATGGTGTAAACAGTTGCGGACTAAGCTGATCCGCTCTTGGTTCGGTACTTGCCAGCAGGTGTACCGAACTAAATTTGTTTCGATCTGGATCTAAATTTTGAGGTTATGTTGATTGTTATTATTGTGAATTGTGTTGGTTCTGAGTTTCTAATAACAGCCATATGCACCGTATGTGAGCTTAGCCAATCTCGATTAATTTTCAAAGTTAGATTAAGCGGTGTTTTGTATGCACCGAAGAATTCGCTGCAAGGATCGTTAATCCCTGGTGAGACATTTGACAACGTCACAAAATAACCTGGAAAAAAATATCAACTACAATTTTGAAATTCATGTTGAGTGATTTGTATTGAGTTTTGCTATTTGCTTACAAGTTTTAATGAAAAATGAGCAACTTTATGGATCAGGTACATCTGCAAGCCTGATATGACGTTTAGCAAACATTAGCCAAGGGGTTTTTCTTGTAAATTCAATATTTGGTGTAGGTATCAACTTTTATTCTTGAATCATTCCTATATTTCCTGTTCCTCTTTTCTTGGGCTTAGATTTCATGATAGTGAGGGATTATAATATTATACTGTATACCTGGTCTAATACAGCAAGAATAACAATCCCATCCCCCTGATGATAAATAAAAACACCACTTTTTACAACACAAAAAAATATATATTTTAGAAGAAACAAGTGTTTAATTAAATGATTATGTGAGGAATGCCCCGAGGAATGCCCATTGATAAATTGACAATATTGTATAATTCTCAAAATCATTATCTGCCTACTTTGAAATTATTACAAATTTGTACAACTTTTGGAAAACGCATCGTTTGACAACTCAAGGAAAGAGGAAAAACAAATATAATTAAGTAAAATGATTTCTTATATAGTTGATAAAAACACAAACCTTCTTATATTGGGATTTCTGTTATAAATTGGAACTTGGATGAAGTCAAGAAAATTGAATGAAAAAATCTCATTTGGGAAAATAAATAAAAAGTGATGAGACCATCAGTTTGAAAGGTTTTTATTTTAGTTTATCTTGTAGAGAGGATTAGTATCTAAAGCTTGAATAAAAAAAGTAAATCAACAAGTCTATTTGTTTATGGGAGTCTGGGTTTACCCATAAACTTAAAATTTTGAATTGAATTAGAATAAGACAAAACTTTGAGATAGGTAGACATTAGATACCTCTACAGGATATAGATAGGTAGTTACCTACTCTCAACACCAATCCATATTGAGTCGATCGATTGAATGATAAAAAATCATAGGTAAAATATGCGGTAGATATCCGAGTGTGATAGGTACACTGTTTTTTTTGTACCTACCCAAGATTAGTTGATATATCAATTAACCTTGGTACCTACCCACAAAAATGGGTACCTATTCAATTCAATATTCTATTGAGCAATTCGCAGTATTATGAGTGTATTGTGGAGCAATAAATATTGCTTGATATTGAGATCTATTTTGTATAGTACTCATTGACTCGAGCATTGACTATACCTATTGGAATTGGAAAAGAATCCTACACCAATCGATGATTTTTTAAAAATCTAAATAATCCTCCGTTAATATTTCACTCTCATAGTTTTGTCTTTAGTCGCAAAACCGCAAAATCTCTACCAGCCATATGCACCGTACGAGAGCTTAGCCAATCTCGATTAATTTTCAAAGTTAGATTAAGCGGTGTTTTGTATGCACCGAAGAATTCGCTGCAAGGATCGTTAATCCCTGATGAGACTTTTGACAACGTCACAAAATAACCTAGAAAAATATACAAATAACAATTTTGAAATTTATGTTGCGTGATTTGTTGAGATGGCTGCATTCTGTCGAATGTTCATCCTGTCGAAAAGATCGTGTACGATCGGAGTACGATCGTCTGGGAGCGGACGTGTGACCACGATTCAAATTGTCAGATGGCTGCATTCTGTCGAATGTTCATCCTGTCGAAAAGATCGTGTACGATCGGAGTACGATCGTCTGGGAGCGGACGTGTGACCACGATTCAAATTGTCGACTCCGGAAAAAGACGACATGTTCCGTTAGCGTGGTGGGGGAGACTCGAGCCCATATACTTATAAATACAATTTATAAGTATATGCTCGAGCCACAAAACAGGGGGAATGTTTTGTGACTCGAGCGTCAAAACAACAGCTGTTGGGCGCTGGGAGATTGCATGCTGGCGGCAGCGCAAATGCGAGCTCTGTTGCCAAGCCGTTGTTATCAAACACGTTCGGCTGTTAGTAGTAGGGTATGCTAAATAGCTAGCCGTGGATAATAATGATTATAAATTAGATTATAAAGAGAAAGAAAACACGATTAAATTATTTCTGATTGCTCCAGCACATAACAAAATCGTTATAATACTTTGTTTTTTTTACAAGTTTCCTCTTATTGCTTTGTGGATGATCAAAGCATGATTACGACGATGTATATTTTCAACATGTCTGAAAAAAATTAGAGTTGTGACTGATGATGGGTGTATCATATTAAAGGAATCCAAGTAATTCAATGAGTTTATTTTGAAATACATAAGATGAAGATACCGGGTAGGGTTGCAAATACAGGTTCAAAAATGAGGTGATTTCAAAATAGGTATTTTGATAAAAAGGGTGGTTCCTTTTAATCTTTCTATACAAGGTGTGTAAAAAATAGTGTAGAAAACTCCGGGATTATTATTTTTGTATAGTATTGATAAAAATAAGAAGATAGGTTCTTATAAACATAAGTATGTCCTACAAATATTTGATTTTTATTTTTTTTAATAAATACATATATATACATTATTTTTTATGTAAAAGTCAATGAATATTAGCAAAGATGGTAATTTCATTGAAACGGGGTAGTTTTTCCAAGGGTTTTATTACTTTCATTAGTCTCCGGAGTTTTGTACAGTATTTTTTCACACCCTGAATGAGTATAAATTACATAAAGGAAAAGGTAGAGTGTGTATATAGTCGTTGGAGGGCGGTTCTGTGTTAAGTGACCTCATTGTTTTTAGTGGCAGTGTCGGAATGACTACACTCTATCACAACCAAAAGTCACCAAAAGTAAAACAAACTACACGTGATAAGACATAGAGAAACGATTGAGCCTTTATTAGCACATGTTATGGTTTATCCCACGTGACCTTTCATTCGTTTCCTTTGTCTGATCACGTGAGGTTTGTCTACATTGGGGACCACTGAGTTATAATTTGGAGGACTAACTAGGGAGACGAATCGACATAGGACTACTAATACATATATCTAATAATAACTATATGGAAAGCAATTCTACACGCTTGATGTCAGGATGAGATAGAAGATCCCGTTGTTCTGTATATTTTTCGCATAAGTCTATCCTTTTCTATCGCCTGGGGACAGTCCTCCATAGTTATAATCCATAAATCAATAGTGACTTGTGAGTTATGGATTATAACACACTAGTGGGTTATTTTTGACACTTCCCACATAGCCAAATAACATTAAAATGATGTCAATCTAATGTCATGCCCAAAAACTTCCATTTGGGAAATGACGTTAAACTGATGACATCAGAAAAACGATTAATCTGTATAGCAGATGACATTAGTTTTCAAAACGTATATGATGTTTCTGATATATCTTTATAATGATATATAATCATGACCTATTTTCAACTTGATTGCAACATAATATGCTTATAAAAACGTCAGTAATGACGATATTAGGTGAATAAATGTTTTTTGAATTTTGAATTTGCATTTGAATATTTTTATTTGCATAAATCTGACGATTTTTTTTCTCGAAAGTAACTTGACGATTACCTGTTTCCTGTTTCTAACATTGTAACAATCAAAATTTATGTATTGATCCGACAATAGTTCCAAAGCTCATAGCCAAAAGAGATAGGTATACCAATATAAATAAAGGGGTACCTACTGATCAATGTGAAAAAACAAAATCAGCGAACTCAGTTATAGATTTCTGATATTATATGTATCAAGTTGAAAAATAGGATTAGCGACTCTGTTTTATTCTAGTTTCAAAGTTGCCCTTTGTCTATATTCGTGCTTATCTTGGTCTTGGTTATGAATAGACCTATTAACCTTGCCTGAATAAGTACTACTTCTAATAAGAGGGATTCAAAAATGAAAAACTGCATTACAAAACAAACTATATTGTAGCAAGTTTCGCTATAGAAAACACTTGTCCTGTTTTAATTTATTTATTCAAGCCACTAAAGCACAATCACAACCACAAATATCTATGTTCTTCACAATCAGAGCTTATTTATGTTTCGCGATCAAAATCTGAGCTGCTTAACTAAAATGACGGATCTCATTATACCCTCGCCAGGATTGAAAGAACATTACCGTGATTCGTAGAACAGCGCAGAACGTTCGACGCCATCTAGCCTCGCTAGAATTTACCTGAAGCCAATCGATTCCAAACGATTCTACACTTAAACATTCGTCGCCTTCACCATGCACTGAACAATGTTTCGTCACAATATTTCTTTATCCAAAACACAAAAATAGAATACATAATATAGACAATATCGGGCCGAAGTAGAGCATGCAACAGCCTAATATTAGATAAAAGTTCTGATTCTGCATCACTTCAAAAACTTCAATCCATTTGTGTTTTGTGTCCTGGCGATTTTTGTAAAAAAATTGTTCAGCGTCCTTTTATCACGTCTATAAAAAGTTAAAAATGGGTTTGGTTAATCTCCAGAATGTTGATCGAACGAAGAAAACGGTTAATGTGACAAGCGAAAAACTCAAGAATACACTTCACGTTAGAAATATTATTGTGCATACAATAAATAGCGGGTATACGAATCACTATTTGGTTTTGGTAGCTTCAAGTGTACATTCTGGAAATATAACTAAAATTTTCATGTCGTAAATTTTTGTTTCATCTCAACTATGTCAAAACAGTTTTGTACCTGAAAAGACAAAATCCAAACAAATTATCAATCAATTTTTGAATTTTTTGCTGCTTCGCCCTGAGATTCGTAGTTTTTGTATTGCATAATAAGAACCAATTTTTATGCGATTCTCATCATGTGACGAGACCTCTCAACATATTTTTAAAATAGATAGACGCGCATAAAATGAATGTTCCTTGCCCCTGAGGGCAAGAAACATCCATCCCTCATAATCAGTCACCCCCCAACCATTTTCATTCCCATTGGGCATCATAACCCTAGTTATTTTTCCCGAAAGTAGTAGATTCTCTTGTGCTCTCAGTTGCAATTATAATATGATGAAGCCTAAGAAATGTTATTGAGCAATCCACCCTAAAAACTTTCAATGCAATTTAGTGGCGTTTTGGTACACGGCGGTGGTGGTGGACGATGTTCGAAGCTCAGTAGTCAGATTAGCAATTTTTTGAAAATTACATCAAATCACTCTCAAAACATCCCAGTAAAAATTTTGCAACCAACAGAAGTGTATTTTTTTTTTAATTTGATTGATTGATATGATTTACAAGATTTTTTTGGGTATTTCGCCACACATCAAATAACAATCAAACTAGTGTTTATTACAGTGACTCGATAAACTATCGAGTCACTGTAGTGTTTATAAACCCGATCTTCTATATTACTTGACAAAATTCTATTAGTAAATAATAAAACCTATCAATATCAAACGTTTCGGAAACGAATCTGCTTCCGTCGTCAGTGAAACCTAAAAAAAAGAATAATAAAATTCAAATTCAAGTTCGTTTTTGTGTGATTTTTCAGTAAAATTGTTTTTTTGTGTTGATGACACAAAATGTCACTTTTACTGACAAATTTGTGTCATAAACACAAAAAAAACCATTATACTGAAAAATCACACAAAAACGAACTTGAATTTGAATTAATTATTCTTTTTTTAGGTTTCACTGACGACGGAAGCAGATTTGTTTCCGAAACGTTCGATATTGATAGGTTTTATTATTTACTAATAGATTTTTTCTCAGGTTATATAGAAGGTCTGGTTTATAAACACTAGTTTGATTGTTATTTGATAGGGTGTGGCGAAATACCCAAAAAAATCTTGTAAATCATGGATGCGCCACGAAACTACAGAGCATATCTGATTGATATGAGTACACCAAAGCCTAATCTACAGACTGCATTGAAAACACACTGCTTATTACCATTTTATATGATATGTCTTATTATGATATCTTAAAATTATCACGTTTTATGGTACCTAAATAAATTAACACGTGAAATTGGAAAGGTCTTTCTGAGATTGATTGCAGTAATTGCTCAGTCCTGCTCACTTTTCGTGAGTTTTCAATCATGGAAAACACGAACTGAAACACTCGGGACTAGAGGACTCTAAAATAAATATATACCTAGATATTTTGTTTTATTTTTTGCCAGATATGCACATTCGTGTTAAGGGGGACGATATTATACCTAAATTTGCAATTTAATTTACATAAAAAGCAAAATCGCCCAGTACGTATATACCTACAAAGTTTTCTGTAACTTGGGATCATCAGGTATATATTTTTTTCCTAGGTGATGGAACCAATACAAAATTATATACCTAGTATTGCACGTCGCTTTATTTGCACGTCTAAAAAGAATCACAACTCACAACATGGAAAATAATTCACAAATCCAATTGCCACAAAACAAAATATTCGTGTGATCTACTCCATCCATCCATTTACATATCACCGGGCATTCGACTTGTCCCCTCCATTCTCCATTCGACAAAATCCCCATTCGACAATATACCCCAGAGCATATTGTCGAAACTTCCGAACCCGAACGAACGACCGTTCGTCGACAGTCGACAGGATGGACATTCGACAGAATGGACATTCGACAGGATGAACATTCGACAGTTTGAGGCGGTCCCCGTGTGACCACGATTCAAATTGTCGACTCCGGAAAAAGACGACATGTTCCGTCAGCTGTTGGACGCTGGGAGATTGCATGCTGGCGGGAGCGCAAATGCGAGCTCTGTTGCCAAGCCGTTGTTATCAAACACGTTCGGCTGTTAGTAGTAGGGTATGCTAAATATAGCTAGCCGTGGATAATAATGATTATAAATTAGATTATAAAGAGAAAGAAAACACAATTAAATTATTTCTGATTGCTCCAGCACATAACAAAATCGTTATAATACTTTGTTTTTTTTACAAGTTTCCTCTTATTGCTTTGTGGATGATCAAAGCATGGTTACGACGATGTATATTTTCAACATGTCTGAAAAAAATTAGAGTTGTGACTGATGATGGGTGTATCATATTAAAGGAATCCAAGTAATTCAATGAGTTTATTTTGAAATACATAAGATGAAGATACCGGGTAGGGTTGCAAATACAGGTTCAAAAATGAGGTGATTTCAAAATAGGTATTTTGATAAAAAGGGTGGTTCCTTTTAATCTTTCTATACAAGGTGTGTGAAAAATAGTGTAGAAAACTCCGGGATTGATATTTTTGTATAGTATTGATAAAAATAAGAAGATGGGTTCTTATAAACATAGGTATGTCCTACAAATATTTGATTTTTATTTTTTTTAATAAATACATATATACATAATTTTTTATGTAAAAGTCAATGAATATTAGCAAAGATGGTAATTTCATTGAAAGGGGGTAGTTTTTCCAAGGGTTTTATTACTTTCATTTTCATCAGTCTCCGGAGTTTTGTACAGTATTTTTTCACACCCTGAATGAGTATAAATTACATAAAGGAAAAGGTAGAGTGTGTATAGTCGTTGGAGGGCGGTTCTGTGTTAAGTGACCTCATTGTTTTTAGTGACAGTGTCGGAATGACTACACTCTATCACAACCAAAAGTCACCAAAAGTAAAACAAACTACACGTGATAAGACATAGAGAAACGATTGAGCCTTTAGCACATGTTATGGTTTATCCCACGTGACCTTTCATTCGTTTCCTTTGTCTGATCACGTGAGGTTTGTCTACATTGGGGACCACTGAGTTATAATTATGGAGGACTATAACTAGGAGACGAATCGACATAGGACTACTAATACATATATCTAATCCCAGACGACACACAATATCCCTTAGATATCTACTGGATAGCCCTATATCCACGGCATATCCATATACAAGGCATATATCCATTAGATATACTTAGAATATCTCTGACGGATATTAGATAAACGAAATATCAGTTCGTAATTTTACGCAAAATTAAAAAAAACAAAGTACACGCATATCTTGCAACTTTGTACTACAGACAATCACTTTAATGAATTCTAAAATCTCAATGCCAAATAGACATCCCATAGATATCTGTGGATATACTAAAAACGGAAAATATCGATGACATATTATGACATATAGAGGGATATCCATTAGATATCCATTGTATGACCGTATGACCACGACCACGATGCGTGCGGCGCGATACAATAGAGGTAGTGGGGAGGCGCCAAGCAGCGCAGCGGCAGCCGCGGAAGCAGAAAGAGGAACTAATGGAACAAGATCACTTCAACGACCAACGACCTGACCACCATTTTGAGTTTTCGACTTGGCTGGTATTTTGGATCGGTGTCTGTAGTTTCTCTCGGTTTTATTGGTTTATAAGCAAGAAGCAGGTATGTGGACATGATTTCACTTATTTCTGTTTGTGGTTTGTGGCAGTAGAAAAGAAAACTTGTGGCGGTATGGTGTGACAAGGGTAGTGTAGTGACGTACGGTTGTTATAGTTCCATGTTCGCGAATTCACGATCTTCTAAATTGATAAAGATGATAAAAAAATGAAAGGAGCCCCCTGGGACCCTGGATTACAAATCACTTTATGGCAACATTGGCAACTGAAAATAGCGGATCTTCTATAAACATAATATCATCATATTATTATTTGCTCTGAAAATATTTTTTTTTTAGATTAAAGTGAGGATAATTTCAGATTTTTAATTGGTATATATGATATTTAATTAAGTTGGTGTTATTTTTTGCATGCGAACAAATGATACCTCTACCACCTACCCCGTTAGCGCGGAGGAATATCGGTTGATGTACCTAGATGTTGCTGGGGTACCTAGGTAAAAGCCTAAGTTTACAAACTATCCACATCTTTGTATAAAATAAAAAAAATATTATTTTCACGCACCAATTTGTTTTCTGTTCTTGATTTTGTTAAGTTTTGGTAGATTTATTGATTTGGATATTTTGACTGGGTTCGTTTCGGTAACATTGGCTAAGTTTATTAGTTATTTGTTACAGAAGCAGCAGCGAAGAACCCAAATACGAAGGCAACGGAACAAGAGATCATAAGTTCGATAAGAAACTGGTTGCGGCATGCCACAGCCCGACTCAACAATAAAAACAAAATTCAGTGAGTGTCTTTTTTTGATTCAGTTATGAATAAATATTAGTTTGTTTTCTATACAGAGATAAGAATAAGACCAACCGGATAAAGATCGCGAGCCGAGTCAATAAGAATTTTCATGCTTGTTGTGTTATCTAATCAAACATGTGATTAAGATAGTTAGTTATACCTAGTTAGTTATAGTTAGTTGTTTAGTTAGTTAGTTACTTATAGTTAGTAATCTATTATACGACTGGAGGATTGTGATATTTTATTTTTTGTACATCTTGCGCAGTGACTTATGAGAAATAAATATAATTTTTGAGTTAATCATGAAAAGTTTCAATTGTAGTAGTTGATTTTTGCTGTCAACGTGTTAAGTAGGATCTCTTAAGCTTAAGGGCCATCGTGTATTAGAATTTCTTCCTGAGGTTTCTCTAGCGCAAGTGATTATAAAATAGCTTCAGAAGATTGACAGTCTCCGACTGTCACAATCAACTATTCGTTAGACCTCAGATACACTCGCGCTAAAGAAACGCCAGAAAAAAATTCTAATAAACGTCGGCTCAAGGCTAACAAATTTTACTTTATTCAAATGTACACCCATTAGATGTTCACTGGAAGTCAGAATATATATCTGATAGATATCATGAGATGTAGATAAGATATCGATCAGTTATCTGTAGGACATACATTGGATATTCTTCTTGTATATCCAATGGATAACCTCTATATCCTGGATATAGGCGGACATTTGGATATCCATGCGAAGTCTATAGGACATAAAACTATATCCGTTGGATATACTGGATATCCACGGGAGACATCCTGTGGAGATCTAATGGATATTTGTGTGTCGTCTGGGATAATAACTATATATGGAAAGCAATTCTACACGCTTGATGTCAGGATGAGATAGAAGATCCCGTTGTTCTGTATATTTTTCGCATAAGTCTATCCTTTTCTATCGCCTGGGGAGAGTCCTCCATAGTTATAATCCATAAATCAATAGTGACTTGTGAGTTATGGATTATAACACACTAGTGGGTTATTCTTGACACTTCCCACATAGCCAAATAACATTAAAATGATGTCAATCTAATGTCATGCCCAAAAACTTCCATTTGGGAAATGACGTTAAACTGATGACATCAGAAAAACGATTAATCTGTATAGCCGCGATGACAGTAGTTTTCAAAACGTTATTGTATATGATGTTTCTGATATATCTTTATAATAATATATAATCATGACCTATTTTCAACTTGATTGCAACATAATATGCTTATAAAAACGTCAGTAATGACGATATTAGGTGAATAAATGTTTTTTGAATTTTGAATTTGAATTTGAATATTTTTATTTGCATATATGTGACGATTTTCTGTTTCCTGTTTCTAATATTGTAACAATCAAAATTTATGTATTGATCCGACAATAGTTCCAAAGCTCATAGCCAAAAGAGATAGGTATACCAATATAAATAAAGGGGTACCTACTGATCAATGTGAAAAAACAAAATCACCGAACTCAGTTATAGATTTCTGATATTATATGTATCAAGTTGAAAAATATGATTAGCGACTCTGTTTTATTCTAGTTTCAAAGTTTCCCTTTGTCTATATTCGTGCTTATCTTGGTCTTGGTTATGAATAGACCTATTATTAACCTTGCCTGAATAAGTACTACTTCTAATGTGAGGGATTCAAAGATGAAAAACTGCATCACAAAACAAACTATATTGTAGCAAGTTTCGCTATAGAAAACACTTGTCCAGTTTTAATTTATTTATTCAAGCCACTAAAGCACAATCACAACCACAAATATCTATGTTCTTCACAATCAGAGCTTATTTATGTTTCGCGATCAAAATCTGAGCTGCTTAACTAAAATGACGGATCTCATTATATACCCTCGCCAGGATTGAAAGAACATTCCCGTGATTCGTAGAACAGCGCAGAACGTTCGACGCCATCTAGCCTCGCTAGAATTTACCTGAAGCCAATCGATTCCAAACGATTCTACACTTAAACGTTCGTCGCCTTCACCATGCACTGAACAATGTTTCGTCACAATATTTCTTTATTCAAAACACAAAAATAGAATACATAATATAGACTATATCGGACCGAAGTAGAGCATGCAATAGCCTAATATTAGATAAAAGTTCTGATTCTGCATCACTTATGAAAGAAGTCATGGTGCATTCAAAAACTTCAATCCATTTGTGTTTTGTGTCCTGGCGATTTTTGTAAAAAAATTGTTTAGCGTCCTTTTATCACGTCTATAAAAAGTTAAAAATGGGTTTGGTTAATCTCCAGAATGTTGATCGAACGAAGAAAACGGTTAATGTGACATGCGAAAAACTCAAGAATACACTTCACGTTAGAAATATTATTGTGCATACAATAAATAGCGGGTATACGAATCACTATTTGGTTTTGGTAGCTTCAAGTGTACATTCTGGAAATATAACTAAAATTTTCATGTCGTAAATTTTTGTTTCATTTCAACTATGTCAAAACAGTTTTGTACCTGAAAAAACAAAATCCAAACAAATTATCAATCAATTTTTGAATTTTTTGCTGCTTCGCCCTGAGATTCGTAGTTTTTGTATTGCATAATAAGAACCAATTTTTATGCGATTCTCATCATGTGACGAGACCTCTCAACATATTTTTAAAAGAGATAGACGCGCATAAAATGAATGTTCCTTGCCCCTGAGGGCAAGAAACATCCATCCCTCATAATCAGTCACCCCACCACCAATTTCATTCCCATTGCATGGGCATCATAACCCTAGTTATTTTTCCCGAAAGTAGTAAATTCTCTTGTGCTCTCAGTTGCAATTATAATATCATGAAGCCTAAGAAATGTTATTGAGCAATCCACCCTAAAAACTTTCAATGCAATCTAGTGGCGTTTTGGTACACGACGGTGGTGGTGGACGATGTTCGAAGCTCAGTAGTCAGATTAGCAATTTTTTGAAAATTACATCAAATCACTCTCAAAACATCCCAGTAAAAATTTTGCAACAAACAGAAGTGTATTTTTTTTTAATTTGATTGATTGATATGATTTACAAGATTTTTTTGGGTATTTCGCCACACATCAAATAACAATCAAACTAGTGTTTATTACAGTGACTCGATAAACTATCGAGTCACTGTAGTGTTTATAAACCCGATCTTCTATATTACCTGACAAAATTCTATTAGTAAATAATAAAACCTATCAATATCAAACGTTTCGGAAACGAATCTGCTTCCGTCGTCAGTGAAACCTAAAAAAAAGAATAATAAAATTCAAATTCAAGTTCGTTTTTGTGTGATTTTTCAGTAAATTTGTTTTTTTGTGTTGACACAAAATGTCACTTTTACTGACAAATTTGTGTCATAAACACAAAAAAAACCATTACCTATACTGAAAAATCACACAAAAACGAACTTGAATTTGAATTAATTATTCTTTTTTTAGGTTTCACTGACGACGGAAGCAGATTTGTTTCCGAAACGTTCGATATTGATAGGTTTTATTATTTACAAATAGATTTTTTTTCAGGTAATATAGAAGGTCTGGTTTATAAACACTAGTTTGATTCTTATTTGATAGGGTGTGGCGAAATACCCAAAAAAATATTGTAAATCATGGATGCGCCACGAAACTACAGAGCATATCTGATTGATATGAGTACACCAAAGCCTAATCTACAGACTGCATGGAAAACACACTGCCTATTACCATTTTATATGATATGTCTTGTTAAACGGAAAGGTTGGTACAGAACCGTAATAAATGTCTAGAGTTACATCCATGCGAGTAGTGCCCTCCTTATACCGGTTTCGTCCCGTAATTGGACTCATCAGTAAGGCAGCTGGCACCACTCACACTGATGCAACTCTAGACACTACCCTAATCTGGGTAAATTAATTAATGAGTCCAATTACGGGACGAAACCGGTATAAGGAGGGCACTACTCGCATGGATGTAACTCTAGACATTTATTACGGTTCTGTACCAACCTTTCCGTTTAACATCGGATAACCGTAAAACAATGTCTCTTTATGATATGTCTTATTATGATATCTTAAAATTATCACGTTTTATGGTACCTAAATAAATTAACACGTGAAATTGGAAAGGTCTTTCTGAGATTGATTGCAGTAATTGCTCAGTCCTGCTCACTTTTCGTGAGTTTTCAATCATGGAAAACACGAACTGAAACACTCGGGACTAGAGGACTCTGAAATAAATATATACCTAGATATTTTGTTTTATTTTTTGCCAGATATGCACATTCGTGTTAAGGGGGACGATATTATACCTAAATTTGCAATTTAATTTACATAAAAAGCAAAATCGCCTAGTACGTATATACCTACAAAGTTTTCTGTAACTTGGGATCATCAGGTATATATTTTTTTCCTAGGTGATGGAACCAATACAAAATTATATACCTATAGTATTGCACGTCGCTTTATTTGCACGTCTAAAAAGAATCACAACTCACAACATGGAAAATAATCCACAAATCCAATGCCACAAAACAAAATATTCGTGTGATCTACTCCATCCATCCATTTACATATAACCGGGCATTCGACTTGTCCCCTCCATTCTCCATTCGACAAAATCCCCATTCGACAATATACCAGAGCATATTGTCGAAACTTCCGAACCCGAACGAACGACCGTTCGTCGACAGTCGACAGGATGGACATTCGACAGAATGGACATTCGACAGAATGGACATTCGACAGGATGAACATTCGACAGTTTGAGGCGGTCCCGATTTGTTTTGAGTTTTGCTATTTGCTTGCAAAATTTAATGAAAAATGAGCAACCATATGGATCAGTAACATCCGCAAGCCTGATATGACGTTTAGCAAACATTAGCCAAGGGGTTTTTCTTGTAAATTCAATATTTGGTGTAGGTATCAACTTTTATTCTTGAACCATTCGTATATTTGCTTTTCCTCTTTTCTTGGGCTTAGATTTCATGAAATTGAGTGGTTATTATATACTGTATACCGCTAGTCTAATACAGCAAGAATAATAATTCCATCCATCTGATGATAAATAAAAACATCACTTTTTACAACACAAGAAAATATATTTTAGTTGAAACAAGTGGTTGATTACATGATTTCATAAGGAATGCCCCGAGAAATGCCCATTGATAAATTGACAATATTGTATAATTTTCAAACCTACACTGTTTTTTTTTGTACCTACCTACAAAAATAGATACCTATTCAATTCAATAATCTATTGAGCAATTCGCATTATTATGAGTGTGTTGTGGAGCAATAAATATTGCTTGATATTGATATTCAAAAATCTAAATAATCCTCCGTTGATATTCCACTTTCATAGTTTTGTCTTTAGTCGCAAAACCTCAAAATCTGTAGGATAAACATAAACAAATGAAAGACTAGGTTAGAATTCGTTGAAATTCTTGGATTAAGCCTAGAAAATGGGGCGATCAGAGTTAAGCGACCGATTCAGGCTTAAGCGCTGCGGTCTGCGGTGCATACAAAAATTGGAATATAATCGCGATAAAGACTTCATCCGGATTAGATTTCTACGGTGCATATAGGTGTACGAAAAACATAAACAAATGAAAGACTAGGTTAGAATTCCTTGAAATTCTTCGATTAAGCCTAGAAAATGGGGCGATCAGAGTTAAGCGACCGATTCAGGCTTAAGCGCTGCGGTGCATCAAAAAATTGGAATATAATCGCGATAAAGACTTCATCCGGATTAGATTTCTACGGTGCATATAGCAGTAAGGCAATCTGAGCGAACTTACTTATTATGTCTTTTTTGGTTACGAATTGTGTTGATAAATAATTTCGACTTGTTTTTGACATTTGACGAATTTCGCGCGTACTCATTTAGTTCCCGCGTTGCCAGACTGTGTAAACGGGCGATAAGCAAGCATTGGTCCTACCGTACTATCCCCACTCACTTGGTCCTATCGGACCGAACTAAAAGAGTTATCGGTGTAAACTAGGCTATTGGTGTAATCTAGGCTAGTGACTACGCCACTCAGACGCGGGTTATTCAAATGCAAAAGATGTAAACAAGGATTGAAAGACGCAATAATATTCAATTACATTTATAGTATTGTCATAAACAGAATAATATACATTTCTACAGTAAAATTACTCGAATAACATTGCTGATTCAAGATTTAACAATACATTAACAAAAAACTAGTGTTGCAACGGTTCGGACCTTTACGGTTCCGGTTAATAACAAAAATAGGTATTTTCCTTTTCCACGACTTGATTCGATCATCTTATTTTTCAACACTAGGTAGGTATTAACTGGAGGGTAATCTTTGGCAGTCAAGATTACACAAACAAATGACATCAGTATCAGTTACATCAGAGATCAATCGATTTATCAGACGTATCATTACGAAGGTAAATCATCCATTGATTTGAGTTTAAATAAAACAGTTCATCAAAGGTATCGGCAGATGATAAATTCACGGCTGCAATCAGTATTTCGTATTATAAATAATGAGAAAACTAACTAACTCCCTTTTATGCGACTAAATTTAGCCTCTTACACGAAATATGCCTCCTATATTATATTATTCAACACTAATAATAATAATCGGAAAAGTGTAATGTGTAATCTGGATGTAAACAAACAAATGACATCAGTGACAGATGAAAGAATAAGTGACATCTGACTTCAATAGCCTAGTTTACATCGATAACCCGTTTAGTTCGGTCCGATAGGACCAAGTGGGTGGGGATAGTACGGTAGGACCAATGATTGCTTCTCGCTCGTTTACACCGTCTTGCAACGCGTGAACTAAATCTGTACGCCCGCAATTCGTCAAATGTCAAAAACAAGTCGAAATAATTCATCAACACAATTCGTAACCAAAAAAAACATGAGTAAGTACGCTCAGATTGCCTTAGAAACTCAGAACCAACACAATTCACAATAATAACAATCAACATAACCTCATAATTTTGATCCAGATCGAAGCAAATTTAGTTCGGTACACTTGCTGGCGAGTACCGAACCAAGAGCGGACCAGCTTATTCCGCAACTGTTTACACCATTCGAACCAAATATTTGGTTCGGATATAGTCCGAATTTGGTACTTGGTCCGCGGACCAAGTTGTCGGTATAAACTAGGCTTATGTCGCGATACCATTGGTTCCCGTCAGTGTGCAACAGAGAAGTCTAAATACATCACAAATAAGTGAGTATGACAAGGATGCCAACAGTTCAACTCGTTGCCAAGGACGGCCATTTGATCCGATACTCTCGTTTACTGTTATATTCTCTCTGCTGTATGATGCTTGACTTGCAACCATTCTTACCTCCATATGCACCGTAGAAATCTATTCCGGATGAAGACTTCATCGCGATTATTTTCCATTATGTGGTATGGAAGATAATCGCGATAAAGACTTCATCCGGATTAGATTTCTACGGTGCATATGGGGGTTAAGTGCACCTAATATTATTATCGAACATGCACCAACTTTCGGCAATATTTGTATTTTGGTTGTGCAGTTATTAAAAAAAAACCATATGTTGCAGACTCAAGTGACCACACCACACTGTATAAGAGAACAAAAAAATAAGTTCTCTGGTTATATGTTATATAAGTTTAGTAAACTTATTCTATCCTAAAAAACAGACAAACATTTCGCAAACCAAGCCACACTGAATGTTGTGGTGTAGAAAATTGTGCACTAGTGGAGCATAACAGACACACCACTGACCACACACCTAATATAGACGGCTCTGACACCAGGCATAAATCAGCTGTTTCTCAAATCTCAAACAGCATGGCAGAGTGCAACACTCGCGGCTTGATGTAGCTCCCGTCATCGATTTTTAAAATGGCTCATGCACTAACCACAGTGTTGCCGTATCTCTGTCTGTAAAAGTTGGGACTGTTGGGAGTTGGGATTGTAGATTGTAGTTTGTTAGGGAGGGCGGGGAGACTGTATCTTTATGTTTATGTTTATGGGGTTATTTTGATGTTTAAAATTTGTGTCTTGCATCTTGCACTTACATCTCATCAGAATATTCATAAATACAATTAAATACCTAGCCTTATTTTTTCGCGATACCAATCCGTTTTGATCATGGGTCTATAATGGATAGTAAAATATAATTGTGCTGTTTGTGAAGACATTTTCAACCAATGAAAACCTGAACCGACATTGCAAGAATCATTTTGAAGACGAAAATACTAAAGCATCCTCAGGTGAGTATTGTGACTACTTCACCACAAGACTGGCAATAAAAAAGACATTTCAGGATATTTTTTTGTTTAAAACATAATATGGGATTTTTTTTATAAATTGCCAAACCAAAATTCAAATATCACGAAAAGATGATGCATAGTCGATAAACCTATTAGATGCAATTAGAATGGTTGTAAGTCAAACATCATACACGGTAGGTCAAAAAATATAAAAATTGTACAAGGGTAATGTACCTACCTATACGCTTATAAAAAAAAAACAGGAAAACGTTATAAAGAAAAGGCGTACAGAATCTAGGATTTTTCCCTTATCACCAAAACAAAGCGCCCTAGATTATTTTGGTCTGTATTAAATTATAAACTCAGGTAGGTATATATAATGGTATCAAATACAAAAATTGCACTTTGTATAAGATAGTTTATTGGTATATACCTACCCACATTATGATTATTGATAGTTTACCATGTTCAAAAGATCTTTTGCGGAAATTCAAAGTTTTATTGTTCAATATTGTTGCATTGCAAAGAAGATGAACTAAAAAAATAAAAATCTGAGTGGATTTCACAAAAATGCTTGAATTTGAATAAAGTTATACGGAGCTGATTTGATTTTGATCAATTTAATTATGTATGTGTTCAAGGTGAATATTAAAAAAACAATTTCTTGAGGCAATGATAATTGAAGATGATTTAAAAAAACCCGGACCTACGTCACAACTTTAATATTCAGGCATAACTTTCAATTCTAGACAACTTTTTCTCACGACATTTTACGAATTTTTTTGAAATAAGTGATAGGTACTTTGGTTCGATGTAATTGTCCCGACACGTTATCATCCCGACAGTAAAAATCCCGACAGTATTGCATCCCGACAGTAAAATGTCCCGACAGTAACTCTTCCCGACAGTTATTGTTCCCGACAGTAAATTATCCCGACAGTATTTTTCCCGACAATATTTTGTCCCGACAAATTTGGAACGTAGCCGTAAACGGAAAATTGATAGCAGCGTTGCCGATACTGTGTTGTGTCAGTTGCCGACTTATGCAGCTCTCAATACATGAAGAAATATAATAATAATTATATTATTATTAGCAAGTAGGTACCGTAGTTTACACATAAAGTGAGATCAGAGATAAAGGGGACATTTGAAATGGAGACTCTAATGCATGGATAAAAGAAAAAAACTAATGCTTCAATAAGTATTGATGAGCAGTAGGTGTGGAAGTTGAAGAAGTACATTTTGGTGGGCTTCTGAGTATTTTTTTCCGTATGTAGGTAATGTAGGCATCACCCGGATGAAAATATTCAGGAAAAGCAGTTTTCCAAATTTCGTCGTGTTGACTAAAATATTCAGTAGATCCTCGTTGGGCGGTTGGGCGGCGTTTTAACGATAGGGCCGTAAAAAAATTATTTTTCCATAAAAATAACCATAGGTACGATAACGATTTATAGAGGCGTTTGTGAAAGGAAAAAGTGCGGAAAATCGATGTATTTATAAGGTTTTTGTGATTTGAGCTTACGTACGAAACAACTGAAAGGACAAAAAACTAGCCCAAATATTTATTCGAATCAGATGGTTCGTTTGGGTTCGCCAGTTTTTGACAAAAATTAGCGACATCATTCAGGCATATGGTAGGCACAGTAGGATCTTCCCGTAATACTTATTAATTTTTGCACCCCATACTTTCAGAGCGTTTATTTGAAAAGATATTTAAGTGAGGTTAATAAAAGAGTTTTTTTTGTTTTTTTTATGAACTTTGCGAATTTGTAGGGTAAAATGTCAAAAAAATGAATAGTAATAATAAGCCAACCTTGGAAATGCGGCCCATTAATTGTACTTATCTCCAATAAATTGCTCGAATCATACCGTGGCGGGGTACCTCACTGATATCATTGTCGTATATGATTATGATATATGATACCTATGTGAAAGACTCCTTTTCCTTCAGTAGATAAGTCAACGACTTCTAACTTCCTGAAAACTAAAACCATATTCTTGTGAGTTTTTGACGTTGTATCATTGCTCATCCATCATCGCAACCACTGGGGTGTGATTTCTCGACATTGCTGTCTGGAGTGTCTGGACTATCACTATTTAAGTGTCTTTATCTTTTGTGTTTGACTCAAAAACTATTTTACTTTCGACAATCAATACTAAAAACAAATCTTTGGGGCACCGATGGGATCCACAATCTCACACATTGGATGACTTGGTGACACACACTGCCTACAGAATCTTCCAGTCCAACCTCTTGTGGAAGACCTCATTCTGGCCCTGCCTGAGGAAAGCGTGGTTGCAACTTTGGATGTTTTCAAATTCCCTCAACCCACATTTACAATTATTCACAGTGGATATTATTGATATTATTTCAAAGTTTCTTGCTTTATTTCGACCCCCCTGTATAAAATTTCCAGATGTTAAGTGGGAAGTATGGCAAGACTTTTCACAACAAGCAGAACTTTACTTCAGTTTTTCGACCGATCAGGATTTTTGTCAGGTTGTCATAGTCTGAAAAATAATAATAAATAATTTTTTCGATGTGAATGAGGAGTACCTTTTCTACTCTCAATTGATTAACGAAACTAAATAAAAAATTGCATCTCTTAAAAAAGAAGGCGTGTCAAGTTCAGAGGTATTTTATGGTAGGGTTGGTCCGCCCTAGCCTTCCAAGATGAGATTGAAATTCTGCTATAATCTCGAATTATTAGTCCATACGAACAGCGTATACTGTCCAAGTTTCATTAAAATTGATTTCACCGTTTCGGAGCTATCACGAAAAAATCTACTTCAGAGTGTAACTTCAAAGTACGAATAATTCCGAAAGGAAGGGTCGTATGACAATATTTTATAGAACATTTTAGTCTTATTCTTTCTTAATCAATCTACCTAACCGTCCTTGAAATATCTCCCAATACTTCTGGGACACCCCATTTGTGATTTTTGCATTACAGTGCGAAATATTATTCCATGAGACGATTGTTGCGAAGGTATAACGATTCATTAAGCTGAAAAATCGGTTGCAGACGAAGCACTACAATTATCTGAATAAATATTCAATGGAAACAATAATTAATAATATAATGTCACTTTGTATGAATAAATAGTTTATTTATCAGCTTAAAATGCTACAAAGGTATACAATAAAAGCGTATAAATATAAATGTCTTAAACTAAAATATACATATAAAAACAAATTACAACGAAATTATAAAACATAGAAGGACAATACCAAAAGAGTGCAGGTAACGAATAAATTAAAATAGAAAATTTAAAAAAATTAAAATTAAAAAATGGACAAAAAATAATATGGTCTTAGTAGACGTTTAAACATCATGAAACTATCACAGTTTTTGAGTTTCTTTGACAACATCTGGGACGTGTGACATTTGTACAATATAAAATCGTCACTGTTTCTTGTACTATAAGTATAAACCGTATTAAAGTGACTAGTTTTATCACAGATATATTTAGGCAATAGTTTATTCTTAATTTTAAATAAAAAATGTACAGATCAAACATGATAACATGGATAATGGACCAATCTCAAGATTTCTCTGGATAATATCATGGAAACAATATAAAATAAATGAAATCCTTTTGTTTTCTTATCACAAAACATTATATTAGTTATAGTAATTTACGTTACATGTTACATGTAATTGTCTTTTATACACGCTAACTTGTACTATAGATATGTATGTATTCATTTTTTCCGCTTCAACTTTTAACTTTTAAATGTTTTTTGTTTTGTTTTCTTTTAAACTCATTTGTTTATTATGTAAGTAGTTTAGTAAGTATTCATTCAGCCCATATGTATTTATTTATTTATGACTTGTGAATTGTTTATAGCTCTGCTAAATAAATGATATATTATATTATTAATTAAAAAAAAAAACATTTATTGAAAATGAAAGCCCGCGGAAAATTTTCGCTGCGGAAAAATCTTTTACTTTTTTGATAACGAATCTATATACAATTTCACGTTGTAACACTTACTCTGTTACACCCTGTATACTATATGGGATGTAAGTACATTAACCAGTAAATGTTACTTACATCCCTTGTAGTATAATAGTTATTTATTCCATGAGATGGCCAACCCAAACTATGCATGCATGTCACCACTAAGGTAAAATAGATAAAGATACTTATATTAGCAACATTTTATGTCAAGTTATTAATTATAATAATTATTGACCAAACAATGCTACCACTTCCAAAGATAGTTTAATTATGTATTCTTTTAATCAAACTTTACAGTCTCTGGCAATGTAAAGTGTCATATGCACCTACATTCACTCTATCAATTATTGGTCATATTTATTCGCAAGATAATAATCTAACAATGAACTGTAGGTAGATTCCTACTATTTTTTCTGGTAACTGTTTACAAAACGGTTATTTCCCATTAAACGATCATAAGCAATTTTGCCTATAAGGGCACATTTTGATGTTTATAGAGTACAAAATCACTTGCGCAGATGGAAAAAACGGCTTTTTGAACTGGAAAAAAAACAGTTTTGGATACAAAATCTCCATAACTTCACAATGACTCATTCGCCAAAACATGAAGATTGTTTTTGAAGATGTTCTCGGATGTCCATTTTCACCAAACAAAAACAAACCCAATCTTACCAAAACGGATCCAATCTAACCCTTACACAAAACTAAATGATGAAAAGTCAAATTTTAGACATGGCGCAAGTGAATTCATATTCCTTTTTATAAGCAACAGAACGTACATATGCAAAAAATATTGCATATAATGCCAAAAGAGCAGAAAACCGTTTTGTAATTAATTACCTTTTTTCTAACAACAACAAACGGATTTAAGTCAAAACTTGATCGTATAAAAAATCATTGTTTTCAAACGATTTTCAATAATTTCTCTACCCTGAGAGAAGTGGAATTGTTTAAGTAATGGGGAATGCGTAAGGTAGAGATGTTCGACCTGTCCAATAATAATTGGATTTTTATAAAGCTAGAAGCGCATCTAATCTAGATATGTTTAATATTGTTTGTAATTATTATATTGTTCATAAATGATTAATATTTCTGTACAGTTTTCTTCGTCATAAGTTTTAAACAATATAGAATTACGCAGATGATCTAAAACAAAGTGAAGAAATTGGTACGTGGATATACACCATTTATCATAATAGATTAAATAAGATGGTGTTTCCTTGTAATTTGCCATTCCTCTTCAAGAATCAAGGAGATACGAGAACAAATTTCAAACAAAAGTTTCATGATTTTTCCTGAAAGTTATATAAAAAGTAAGCGAAAGAACAAATCACTATTGAAAATCAGAATTTTTTATCTATATTTTATCACAGAAATTCAAGATATCATCTTCCGCTTTTCAACTATGCATCAAGTTATTTAAAGTAAAATAACTCAAAATAACGGCTAATTCAAACATAGGCCAACTATACAGGGTGAGTCTGAAATAAGTGCGCATTTTGACATGGTGAATAGCGTATAGTAGAATAATCATGACCCAGTTTTATCCGGCAATATTAAACATTTAGATTCGATACTAATCAAAATGAACAATTTTTATTTTATGAAAAATTTTACAATTTTGAATTGACTTGACTTGACTTGTTCTTTTTCGTCAGCCTATTTAGCTGCTACTAGGCTCATCATCGACGCCAGGGAATTTGTCTCACCCTATCGGGTAATTTTGCCGAATTCCTTTCTGTAGAAGGTTCTTCAACGTGCCAAGATCTATATGACACGGGTCCAAAAGTTTGATGTCTCTTCCAAACTTAGATCATATTAAGTATATTATGATCTAAGCTTCCAAAAAACGGTGCACCTTTTAAAACCATATTCCAAATTTTAACGTTGGCGTAGGCCGGCCCAGGAATACAATTTCAAGTTAACATGTTTCTAAAAATGGATATAACCTCAATTGTTTGAGTGATTTTTGACATTAAAAATAATTACATTTGAAATTTAATCATGGTACTTATTAAAATAACTAACCTAGAGTATAAAGTGTTATATATCATTGAAATCAGAATAAAAGAGGCTATCTAACACTCTATCAATATACAGAGTGTACCAATTAAAAAAAAACGAAAAACTTGTTTTTTTTCTCTTATAACAAAAAACTTGATAGGGTATCCTACAGTTTGTGTTTTAATCAACCACACCAACTACCAACTAGAAGCGCATTCCAGGTTAGAGACTTTCAGGTTTGAGTCTGCAGCTTTTGAGAACTGGCGCCCATTCTAAAATCCTTTTCATTTTCAACTGAGACTCAATTCCGCACCGACTTTGCTGCTGCGGGCACGCGTGTTGCGGCTTCCTGAGAGATTCTGAGAAAAAGTTCCTCACTATTCGTTTGCTTAAATTATGGGCCAGATCCAACACCAAGAGGGCTTCTCTACACAATAGAAGGATTTTCCTTCTGAAATGTAGAAAATCAGAGCTTATTCCGAACAACTTATTCAATGGAACTAACAACATCAACTCTCTACTCCACATTACTCAGGGAAGAACAGGCAACATGATACAGAAATTCAACTCAAGGTCAGTTAAACAAATTCTGAATCAAAAAATATCATCCACTCACCTGGAGCTAAATAATGTAACGCGGAGGCTAGAGTCCATCAAAAGACGACTGATGGACATTATCCCAACCCTCATATTCAATGAGTTCGACCGTACACAGGGGGTCAGTTTCGAAAGGCGATTTAGGATCATCGAGGCATCATATCGTAGGAAAATTGAACACCTAAACCGGGAGACAGTTACAGAAATCAAGACCTAAGAAAGTTGGTTCCGCAACTCAGTGGCGCACCAAGAAATTTTCTCTGGTGGAGGTTTTCTCCCAGCCATAAAAAAGTTTTGCGGCGCTGGCAAATTTTTTTGGATTACCCCTTCTTTTTAATTATTTCCCCTCATATCCAGTACGAAGATTCATGGATACTTCTTTGAGTTTCACAAATACAACATCGAGTTTCAGAACAGGCCAAGAAGCCACTGTAAACAAAAATTCAAGGTATATGAAAAAGAACTAGATCGATACCTATGTATATACTTTTTATTGGCCTTTCAAGTCAGCAGTGTCAGAACCCTGTTTATTTATCAGAAAAAAGTTTTATTTGTATAATATAGTTTTCCACTTCACAGGCTCTAGGAGGGGGGTTTACAATATATTTTTTGGAATTGTGAGATTGGACTGTTTTATTTATCATTATTTATTACAATGGCCTCACATAAGTCATCACCTTGCTTGTTTAGTTTCTTTGCAGTACATAACATGATTTTGAACGGATCAGGGACCCTCCAAACCAAGTTGATGTCAGTAGTGATAGTAGACGATAACAATCTGAATAAGCAGGCAGAGTGATTGATTAGTTGATTACCTTACCAGAAATTAAGGATTAATTCTACATTCTACAATTACCTTTTGCACACCCATGAACAAGGAATACAATGATTCACTCCAAATGACATGAACCAGACGGGAGATGAATAAGTCGGCCAGGTTCCAGTTCCAGGTATCCTTTTCAGCAGCCATGCATCGGACGAATAATAATTATTTATTATCCATTTCTGCTAATTCCCTGACTGCTTTTAGTTTGTTTATCAAACAACAGCGAGCATTGATAAATGACAATGACAATTGAAAATGTATATGTCATTTGAAATTATGTCAGTTCTGGACACAGGAACAATTGAGTCATTTAGGTCCCACATTTCATTTTTCTTCTAGGTCCAACTCTGAATGCGTTTACGGTAGAATGCATATACTTATAAAAATATGGTAGAATGTGTGGTTTTCCCATGGTATTCCCCATTGATATTGATGAGAATGTTTTTCATTCTGTGCATTCTTGTCATAATTTTAACGATTTTTGAAATGTCGAAGATGTAATACCTATTCCTTCAGAAATGATTTTATTATTTTTATTATTGAGTCTACCAGAGAGTGTCAAATATTCAACAAAAAATTGGTTCTTCCTACATTATTCAAAAACGTGCTAACCGATTTTGATAATTTTTGGTACCCTGGTCTTGGACCACGAAATTATATATATGTTTTTTGTTCCTATAGCGACCGCTTGTAATTGACCCGAAATAGAGGTGACGTACCTCATATGTATAGTTATTTCTTTTGATCTTTTTTGGCATTTACTTTTTAATAATTCAGATGTTTTTATCTAATAGGTAGTTCAATTTTTCTGGGAGTTTTTCTCCCTCTTAAGGAATTTTGCTGGAATAAGTGGCTGTGCCAGAGAAAAATATTTTCAATTAGGTACACGCAGATATCATTGAATTATTTTTTTCTAGCAAAATCACTTATCCCAGCAAATTTTTTCAAGAGAGGGAAAATTTTTTTTTATTTGACGTCACTTTTATAACACAAATCGATTTGCACGTTTTTGAAACATGTAGTAGGGAAAGCCATTTTTTTTTTATCTTTGACGCCATTCGTGGACTTAACGAAGCAATTTGGATAAACCTGCAATCAAAAGTTTGGAAACAACCCAACCTGTCATTATAATTTTGATCCTGCATCAGTTATCAAAGAACTGATGGTGCATTTAAAAATTTCAATTTACGTGTCAGTTTTCGTGTCCTGGCGATTTTTTCCAAAAAATTGTTTAGTGCCCTTTTTCACCTTCAAAAACAGGACACTTTTCAAAACATTTTTCTGTGTCATAAAAAAAAACGGCCAACACCATTCGAAAGAGGAGCAAAAATTATGTACTTCCTGAAAATTTTACAATAATTGAGCAAAGGATAGTCTAGCTATTAAATCTTGAACTTTGCGTAATTTTTGCAAAATTCTCATGATTTCTTCAAAAATGGCTCATTTTTGCCAAGTTCAAGATTTTACGGCTAGACTATCCTTTGCTCAATTATTGTGAAATTTTCAGGAAGTACAGCATTTTTGCTCCTCTTTCGAATGGTGCTGGCCATTTTCATCAAAAATTATACAGACAGGCAAACTGACAAATAAATTGATGTTCTTGAATGCACTGTCCAGTTCATTGATAAATGATGCAGGATCAAAATTATAATGACATTTTGGGCTGTTTCCAAACTTTGGTTCACGGGTGTAGGTAAGTTGGCCTAAATCGACCAATTTTAACAGCAGGATTCTGCCATCAAACAACAAAGGTTCTGAAGAAGGGGCGCTCGGGGACACATTGAATCTCCAAAAGCTTGCATGACTAGTACAATAAATGAGATCCCAGCTAGGTCTAACTAGTCTCATTTTTGACTGCATATACTCACTAAAATTGTTACGGAAAATGAACGAAGCCACTATTCATACATTAAGTATTGTGATATCATACACAAGCATGCTCAATAGAAATTTGTGACACTAGAAATGAGATGATAATTGCACGCTTCGTTTATTTTATGCGTCTGTCCAGATTAAGTTAACAAATGGATGACTTTTTTATTATCGATTTTAGTGAAAAAAAGTATTTTTCATAAAAAGTTTTGCTTAAAAAATAAACATGATTCATCTAGAAATCAAGTAATTTGTATACAAGGGGTGGCCAAAAATTGAAAAATATCAATAATTTTACCAAGAAGCAAACTACCTCTAAAATTTTAATTTTTAAGGAAAATTTTATTTGAAAAAGTTGCTAGTCCCCATATGTAAAAAAAATAATAATAATTATAATTATAATTTCTGGATGAATCAGGTTTTTTTTGCAAGCAAAACTTTTTATGATAAATACTTTTTTTCACCAAAATCGATAATATATTTTCTTTTTCATTTATAAATCAAAAAGATGTCTACTTCTCATATGAGGCCTAGACATCTTTTTATTGCAATTATCGATAAGAGGCCCTCTTTGAGAAAATGGACGACTTCCTAGTAGCTTTTCATTTGCCAACCAAATTCGGGCACAAATTAAAAAAGTAAAATTCCTTATATCAATTGGGTATGTGATTCTGAACAATTTTTTCAAATAAAATTTTCCTTAAAAATTTTAATTAGAGGTAGTTTACTCTTAGGTAAAATTAGCGTTTTTGCAATTTTTAGCTACCCCTTGTGTACAAATTACTTAATTTCTAGATGAATCCTGTTTTTTTTTTAAACAAAACTTTTTATGAAGAACATTTTTTTTCACTTGAGTCGATAATAAAAAAACCGCTCTCATCTTTTAAAAAGATGTAATTTGGTGGAAGAGTGACTTGTATGTAGAAAATATTACCAATTTAGGTACCAAAGAAATCAAATCTTACATAGGTAGGTGTATAGTACACCTTCGTCCGTTTCCCTATCTATTTACTAGCAAAAGTAGCAAGCCAAATCGACTCTAGCCTAGGAAGTATTTGTTGTTCCTATAGTATTAGATGAAGCCTATTATTGTCTTATTTCTTAATTTTTTGTTCTTTTTCTTAGCAGTATTGATTATTTTTTTCAACATTTTTTCTTTCAAGGTGCGTTCCTGATCTGCGCTCCGACTATTTGTCTAAGTACTTGAAGGGGTAGATATCTATTAGATTATCTACACGATGCGGAATATCTATTGAATGTTCGAGGGTTTCCCCTTGATCGCGAAATTTCTTCAAATTCTTCAAATGAATAATTTCAACGAATCGCGAATGTTCGTGCACATAATCTGTACCTTTACAAGTAATTATAAACATATAACGTGTGTAGGTAATTATAGGAGTACAATGAGTAAGTTAATAAATAAATAGGTAACTTTAATGAACAACCCAAAATGCAAAAAATTAAATAATTGTAATTTTATGAGTTCGTTCTCATTTATTCATGTACTTAGGTACTTTTTAAGTAGCTATGATAACTTCATAACTATTTGCAATGAAATGCTTTTTAAGTGTAACATTTTTTTCATTCAGTGACCAAGTTCGTAAATAGGATTTTTTTTCATTGGATCTTTCATTTCCATTTGTATGTTTTAAATAACATCTGCAAATTGCGCCTCGGTAGTGGTCCTGGTACTCTGGCAACAGCGCCTATTCCTCCTAGGATCTAGTTTAATCTTTTTCTTTTGTTTTAGACGAAAGTATGACACCCATTAATCAATGTATTTTGAGTTGCCTGCCTTTATTCGGAATAAATTCGCTTACTGTCCCTACACCCTTGTGCGATCTTTTTTGACTAATTATATTACATATTTACAAGTTGCAAAATATTCTCTGATACCTGCTTTTTGATCAATTCTCTATGTTTAATGAGATTCATGATTTCAATTTCTTATACGATAGAATACGAAAATAAAATTACAAGCGGCAACGCTGCTGTCGATATTTTTGTTTTCGGCTACGTTCCAAATTTGTCGGGAAAAATATTGTCGGGAAAAATACTGTCGGGATAATTTACTGTCGGGAACAATAAATGTCGGGAAGAATTACTGTCGGGACATTTAACTGTCGGGATGCAATACTGTCGGGATTTTTACTGTCGGGATGAAACAGTGTCGGGACAATTACGCACTTCCGGTACTTTACTGTTGTTACCTTCATCCATTTCTATATTTTTTGACCCACCCCATGTATGATGTTTGATCTGCAACCATTCTAATTGCAAGTAATAAGTGGATAGAACATATAATAAAGAACATGCATCAACTTTTGATGATATTCAAATTCTGGATCTGCAATTAATTAAAAAAAAGTCCCATATGTTTCCCACAAAAGAATATCCTGAAATGTGTATTTTATTGCCAGTCTTATGGTGAAGTAGTCACGGCACAATACTCGCCTGAGAATGCTCTAGTTTTTTCGTCTTTAAATGATTTTTGCAAAGAGGGTTCAGGTTTTCATTGGTTGAAAATGATTTTTCACAAACAGCACAATTATATTTTACTATCCATTATAGACCTATGATCAAAACGGACTGGTGTCGCGAAAGGAGGCTAGGTATTTAATTGTATTTATGAATATTCTGATGAGATGTAAGTGCAAGATGCAAGACACAAATTTGAAACATCAAAATAACCCCATCATAAACATAAACAATCAGCCTGCTCCCCACTCTCCCTAAAAATCCGAGCAACCCAACTTTTCAGAGATACGGCAACACTGTGGTTAGTGCATGGGAGCCTTGATTTTAAAAATCGATGACGGGAGCTACATCCAGCCGCGAGTGAAGCACTATAACAAAACATAACCTATAATTATAATTTATTGTCTTGTTCATTTTTCTTAACGTTGTCCACCACAGTAAACTATTGGTGGCCTGTGTTGTCCACAAAACGGGGAATGTTTTGTGACGTTGTCCTAATCTAATCCTGATCGCTGATTTTCATGAAAAATGGGCAAAAAAAGGAAATTAAAAGAAGATAAAAGTGACGAGTTTGAGTTTGACCCTGTACCTAAACATCTTGTAACGGCCCATTTGAAAAACCAAGAGAAACGTTTGATTATCATATTAGAAGATGCTCAACTTGAAACAGTCAAGGTGAGTGTAAAAAAAAACAATACGTATCCTATCCTTTAAAATTGCAATAATTAACATCGACACATTGAAAATATGGGTTTCAAACATGTGTCAAATTATTACACAATCAATAATGTCGGCAAATAACAATGCTACATTGTATGTGATCTGCTATATTTTGAACAAACGATTTGAGCTACCATGAAAAAACGGTTTAAAGAAAACTGCTTTTCTTAATGTTGATCTTTTCGTGTAGTAGTTTATAAGCTCCAAATCCTCTTTTTACAGCCATATGCACCGTATGTGAGCTTAGCCAATCTCGATTAATTTTCAAAGTTAGATTAAGCGGTGTTTTGTATGCACCAAAGAATTCGCTGCAAGGATCGTTAATCCCTGGTGAGACTTTTGACAACGTCACAAAATAACCTAGAAAAACATATCAATAACAAATTTGGAATTTATGTTGAGTGATTTGTTTTGAGTTTTGCTATTTGCTTGCAAGTTCTAATGAAAAATGAGCACCTATATGGATCAGTAACATCCGCAAGCCTGATATGACGTTTAGCAAATATTAGCCAAGGCGTTTTTCTTGTAAATTCAATATTTGGTGTAGGTATCAACTTTTATTATTCTTGAATCATTCCTATATTTGCTTTTCCTCTTTTCTTGGGCTTAGATTTCATGATAGTGAGTGGTTATTATATACTGTATACCTAGTCTAATAAGTACAGCAAGAATAACAATCCCGAGAACAATCCCATCAACCTGATGATAAATAAAAACATCACTTTTTACAACACAAGAAAATATATTTTAGTAGAAACAAGTGGTTGATTAAATGATTTTGTATGAAATGCCCCGAGGAATGCCCATTGATAAATTGACAATATTGTATAATTCTCAAACTCATTATCTACTTTGAAATTATTACCAATATGTACAACTCGATGTACAAACTTTGGAAAACGCATCGTTTGATAACTCAAGAAAACAGGAAAAACAAATATAATTAAAATAATTTCTTATATTGTTGATAAAAAAAACACAAACCTTCTTCTATTGGGATATCTGTTATAAATTGGGACTTGGAAGTCAAGAAAATTGAAAGAAAAAATCTTATTTGGGAAAATAAATAAAAAGTGATGAGACCATCAGTTTCAAAGGTTTTTATTTTAGTTTATCTTGTAGAGATGATTAGTATCTAAAGCTTGAATAAAAAAGTAAATCAACAAGTCTATTTGTTTAAAGGAGTCTGGGTTTACCCATAAACTTAAAATTTTGAAATGAATTAGAATATGACAAAACTTTGAGAAAGGTAGCCATTAGATACCTCTACAGGATATAGATAGGTAGTTACCTACTTTCAACACCAATCCAAATTGAGTCGATCGATTGAACGATAAAAAATCATGGGTAAAATATGCGGTAGATATCCGAGTGTGATAGGTACACTGTTTTTTTTGTACCTACCCACAAAAATAGGTACCTATTCAATTCAATATTCAATTGAGAAATTCGCATTATTATGGGTGTATTGTGGAGCAATTAATAATGAGATAATGAGATCTATTTGGATAGTACTCATTGACTAGGTACCTATTTGAATTGGAAAATAATCCTACTCCAATCGATGATTTTTTAAAAATCTAAACAATCCTCCGTTGATATTTCACTCTCATAGTTTTGTCTTTAGTCGCAAAACCTCAAAATCTATAGGAAAAACATAAACAAATGAAAGACTAGGTTAGAATTCATTGAAATTCTTCGATTAAGCCTAGAAAATGGGGTGATCAGAGTTAAGCGACCGATTAAGGCTTGAGCGCTGCGGTGCATCCAAAAACTGGAATATAATCGCGATAAAGACTTCATCCGGATTAGATTTCTACGGTGCATATAGGTGTAAATTATTAGACTTGTTCTATACAAATTCGATACAGAATTCAAAAATCGGATGATATACAGGGTGTCTCATTTAAAATAAGAAAGTTACTATAGGAAAAACTAGTGTGACCGGCAACGCTGTAGGCACCAAAATATTTTTAAAAGAGGCATTACCCTTGCATATCGAGTCATGCCAAAATTCAAAAGATTTGAAAAAGCCGTTCCGGAAATACTTTGTAACAGATCACCTACGTGAATCACCCTGTATAAGTACTATATGGTTGCCAATGAAAGCTTGAGTCATAACTGTAAAAAAATCTACTCTCCTTATTTATGCCAAGAATGTTTTCTTATTTAATTAGTTTCCACTACTTGAAGTTCAATTCAACGATAGATTTTATTGGGAGAAAATGTTGAAAATTCGGACATTTTACAAAAATTATGTATTGTCAATGATAATATATTGTATTTGTGTCCTATTATGCTTTATTCATTTTCTGCCCCATCTAATTCTATGTTCTGTATCTTTTTAACTCATCCATTAATATATTTTTTTACCTACTTTTTGGGTTACTCTCTGTTAGTTACGACCAACGCCAATACCCAAACTAATCCAAAAACATAAATATCAAGTCCAAGTCATGATTATTGCGTTTTATAAAATAGGCAGATAGGTATTATTATTAAATACCTACATCCTACATGTAAATGAATTAAATAATTGACACCCATATGAAAATAATCCACAAGAAAACTAAAACCGGAACCAGAGTTCGCAACTCATCATACTTTGGCATCACCTTCAACAACGGTCAGGAATAGAATACATTATCATAATAATATGAATTCAAGAAAATAATCACCATAAAAGTATCTTATAGTAGAAATAGACAATAGGATCACTTTTTGCAAAAATAAAGCAATGCATTACTCTTAATGTATAAGTCTGGCGCGAAAATTTGAATCACTGTGAAGAGAGAGAACTGTCTGAATTATCGCTATTGGTCATGCTTATTAGTTTCCACGCTGTCCGTAGACGCAAGTATATTGAGGGCCGATATTTCAATGTCATCTTAAGTGACATTTTAGCTAAGGTATACTTAAAGTTGCTGTGAAGTGCCGTTTCTCAATTGCGCCACTCCTTTCATTTAGCTAAGGATCTAATGTGAGTGTCTCAATTGAAATACGGCACTCACGGGAGACAAAATCAAGGTCCAAAAAAACCTTTAAGTGTTCCTTAATCTTAAATGGACATTGAAATATCGGCCCTGAATAAAGTAATGTAGGTATGTCACAGTCACTGTCCGTGTGTGTTATAATCCATAACACACCAGTCACTAGTGAGTTATAGATTATAACTCACGTTCCCGTGACAAACAAACAAACAACCCATCACGTTCCCGTGGTAACCAAACAAACAACCTATTTTGACCAAAATGTAAACATGTCACTGTCTAGTTATTCTGACACTGAAACATATATTTGATAATTAACTCATAAAAAAATGATTTCCTTCATTTGTTTGATAAAACCGAGAATAAAACATTGTTTGGCACTCGTGCGTTATGTTTCACAAATCACTTGAGAATTTATACCGCCTCGTTGTACAAATCTTTCTCGCGTGACTTGTTTTCAACACAACGCACTGGTCCCATAAATAACTATTATCTAACGGATGATTGTTATAGGTGTCATTGTTTGTCATTTTGGACAAGTAAATTGTCAAAAAACACACTAGTGTGTTATGATCCATAACTCACGAGTCACTGGTGAGTTATGGATTATAACTCACGTTCTCGTGGCAACCGAACACACAATAACCTATTTTGACAAAAAACCCAAAATGTAAACATGTCACTGTCTAGACATAGTCATATTTAATAATTATCTCATAAAAAAATGATCTCCTCCATTTGTTGGATAATAGTATATTATTCAACGAGCGGGAAATGTCGGATATTACTCACGAGGAAGAAGTTCTGAGTGAGTAATATCCATTTCCCGCGAGTAGAATACTATACTTTTTCTATGATTATCCAATAATTGAAGCCAACTTTGAAATATTCAATTTCATTTGGACGGAACTTTTTTAGAACTGGTTTACTTAAAGTGAGGTTAGGTTGATAACACAATTTGACAATGACTATAAAACAAGTATGGACGGTCAAATGGGCTGTTTCAAAATAGTAGAGTTCGAGTATTCGCTCTAATTACTCGGGGCGCCAAAAATTGTACGCGCTTTTTAAATGAATGGTTGGGGATTATTGTCTGAAATTTATGAATGATGATGATTCCGCATCTTCAAGTTCTGATTTTGAAGACAGCTTAACCGTAATAATTTTAAATACACATGACCGCAAAAGAAGCGAAACTGTATAGAGTTTTTTGAGGCTGTAGTGCTTGCTGTCTGCCCATACGGATATTGAATTCAAAAGGCATTTTCGCATTGGCAGAGATTTATTCAACGAATTATCTTGATATCTACAATTCAGTTAATACTTTATCAACAGTTTGGTTGGGTTGGATTTAGGCTAGCATGCTCTACCGGATAAGCCATTGCAGCTTGGCTTGGCTATCGTGATTGCTGCTAATGTTGATTTTTGAAAGTCTATGAGAAGAAGCAGGGAAGGAAATTGCTGCAAAGCTAACCAGTTTCGCATCTTGAGTGGATACAAAGATTTCATATGTTTGATCGGAGCGGAGTCTATATCGTATAACTGTATACATTCACTTTCACTATTTACATCACCCATTTTAATTTATTTGATAAGATCCTCACCGATTCTTCTCTGCAAATTTTCCTTTTGGTTTGTTTATCTTTATCATAGGTTAGGTTAAGGCATAGACAAAGTTAATTTGTCTATGGGTTAAGGCTATGGCATGGTTTGTTTACAAAATATACGAAATAATCTCCCCACCCCATTCTACACTACGCTACATTGAAACACCTCCTCTTGACCTGGGGCAGTAATGGGCAACCTACCCTGATATAACAAACACTCTACACTGTTTGCACCAACAGCATAACGAACGCCACAGGGTAGAAAAGTGTAGTTTCGTGTGCACTAGTGGAGGATAACAAACACACCTAATTATATCTTTAATATCATCAATAATATAATTCCAAATTTTTCATTATAGGTAGGCGAGAAATTCCAACTTCTCAACTGTGACGATCATGCACAAATTTTGAAGAAGAATCAGAGAGATGTTGGATCTTGTAGACCGGACATCACACATCAGTGTCTTCTCATGTTATTGGACAGTCCATTAAATAGAGCGGGATTATTGCAAGTCTACGTTCATACCAATAAAAATGTGCTTATTGAAATAAATCCTCAGACCAGGATACCAAGGACTTTCAAGAGATTTGCTGGATTGATGGGTAAGAGGATAATAATGTAAAATAACTTTTTTTCGTCATAGATCCATATTGAGAACCAGCATCCACACGCCATTCTTCCAAATCCCTAATTTAATTTTATTTTCAGTCCAACTCCTTCACAAATTTTCCATAAGAGCAGAAAGCGGTCCAAAACTCTTGAAAGTCATCAAAAACCCAATCACTGACCATCTTCCTGTGGGAGTTCGAAAAATTTGCATGTCATTTTCATCAAAAGTAGTGAAAAACTGTAGAGAACTAGTCCCCAAGAACGAAGATCCCATTGTCATGGTAGTTGGTGCCATGGCCAGGGGTAGTCTGAATGTTGGTTATACTGAAGATACAATTTCGGTCAGTAATTACCCTTTGTCAGCCGCTCTAACCTGTACCAAGTTATGTTCAGCGTTTGAAGAATCTTGGGGTGTTATTTAGGATACGATTTTTTAGGATAATAAAAAGTTTTATTAAATGTGCTGATTTTATTTATAAAACAAATAGGCAGTTCATAACAATATCACGCTTGAAAGAGTGCATTTATGTGTTAATCTAGAATAAGGTCAGAACAAAGTAGAAACCTCATATACGAACTATTCAACCAATAATCGTAACCACTAGAACACACTACAGTTCACTACACCCGAACAAATATATCCTTGGCTTCAAACCTCTTGTTCAATCTATTCCTTTGAGCAGGAATCACTTCACCAGTTATGCTAGAGCCGTTTTTGGTCATGGGAATGGCAGATGGCTGTTGCACAAAATGAACCTCTCAGATACACTTTTATTTATTTATTTATTTATTTATTTATTCACTTACAAACACAAAACAAGTTTTGTAGTTACATGTAAGGACTAGTGAATCTAATAAATATTAACAATACAGATAACAACAAACAAACAAAATTACTAATATAACGTACAAAGTGATTCATTATATTTTGACCCCCACCCACAGCTTTTATTATGAGTGGTAGAAAAAATCTTTGAATACAAAATTTTAGGTTTATTCATGTAGTATCTTTTGGTGATAACGGGAATAAAAATCGACCCTACAACATTGAAAAAGTACTACAAAATGGCGGTACATTTAATTACTACATTGATACATACACTTTTTGAAATTCGTCAAGTTCAATTCAAAAGATGCTTTTTTATTTTTGTCATTTATTCCTAACCCAAAATTTATGTCAAGAATATTTCCAGCATCTTTTGAATTGAATTTGACGATTTTTTTTTTAAGTGTATGTATCAATGTAGTAATTGAATGTACCGCCATTTTGTAGTACTCAAAGATATCGACTCTAGGGTTATGAAGTACTAATCAGGTCCTTGAAAATGAGGAGTCACATGACCCCTATTCCTATTTATAAAAAACATTACAAGATGGCGCCCTTGAATTTTTCATATGTCAATTTTATGTCAAAACATAGTTAACATGCTTGTATTTCAGCACCTAGAATTTGAAGTCTCTAAGTTGAGCCGTTCAAAATATAAAGGGGGGGGGGGCATTAAAGAAAAGCACTGTATACAGTGTGACCCATTTGTTTTGGGAACACCCTGATAAAAAGTTTATTTCTTAACCGATTTGGTTCGTTTTTTTTTTGGATTGTAGAGCTCGAAAAATTGTATATTCTTGGCAAAAAGTGACCTTCGCCATTTTGACTTCAAGGCCTACTAAGTTAGTTTTTAAGAGCAAAATTTCAGAAAACCATATTAGCGATTTTTTTAGAAAAAATCTGTGTGCGCCACTGGATTCAGCATCCTTTAAAACGGGTCTATACAAATTTTCAACCGAAAATATCAAGTTGAAAAAAATTAAAAATTCGCACTTTAACAATCTTTGATTCTATCAAAACAAATAAAAATGCATTGAAGTTGATGGTGGTTTGGTAGAAGTTACAAATTTTTAGTTTTATGTCATTTTTATTTGTTTTGATAGAATCAAAGATTGTTAAAGTGCGAATTTTTAATTTTTTTCAACTTGATATTTTCGGTTGAAAATTTGTATAGACCCGTTTAAAAGGATGCTGAATCCAGTGGCGCACACAGATTTTTTCTAAAAAAATCGCTAATATGGTTTCCTGCAATTTTGCTTTTAAAAACTAACAAAGTAGGCCTTGAAGTCAAAATGGCGAAGGTCACTTTTTGCCAAGAATATACAATTTTTCGAGCTCTACAATCCAAAAAAAAAACGAACCAAATCGGTTAAGAAATAAACTTTTTATCAGGGTGTTCCCAAAACAAATGGGTCACACTGTATGTTACACAATGGGAGAAAATTCTGGAATATTGCTAATATCTTCGAAACCGCTAGCATTTTTTTTATTAAAATTTGCCTACTCACATAATTTTCAATGAGAAATGAGATGAAAATAATCTCGTTTTCAAAAATATACAGGGTGAGTTAAAAATATGACCAACTTTTTTATTTTAACTTGATCACCCTGTATATTTTGATGGATATCGATAGATCTTTTTAAAACAATTTCAGTGAGTGATGGTCCTATTTGTTTATGTGTCATAATGTCAGAGTTATACCAATTGGATTAAATTTATGCATTTATGATTTTTCACGCAAAATTCAATTGAAATACCTAACAATCACAACATGTTTTTACTTCTACAGGGTGACTTAAAAAGTACATAGACAATTCAGAACAAAAGAATACAATAAAAAGCCCTAAAAGCAGTTGGACAACCTGAACAATAATTACTATTATTTGGTACTTTGAACGAACCACAATGAAAAGAAAATTGATGAATTATTGAAAATAAAATCGGCTATTTTATTAAAGGTTCAAATTATTTGCCATGATGTGCTAAACAATATCCAAGCCTGTCCCTAAACTATTGCAAAACATTATCAAAAGAATCCCAATGAATTTAATAAAAAATAGTTTTATTTTATCATTCAAATGAACAATATTTTCGGGCCTATTCCCATTACCTTTATTTTTCATATGCCCCCACACATAAAAGTCTAGAGGGTTTTGAGGTCCGGGGATCTAGCGGGCCATTCAATTGCACCTCTTCTTCCTATCCACCGATTCAGGATAGTTTGGTCCAGAATATTGACGCACACCAGTAGGCCGAAATGCGCAATCATCATTAAGATCTAGATTTTTATTTTTGATAGGTAAGAGCAAACCAAGCAGCAAACATTCTAATAATTGCAAAGTCTATTTCTTACAAAAATAGAATTGGAAGAATCTTACTGACAGTACAGCGCTTTAGTAATTGATCAACCAGTTGCCCTACTTCTGGACTAAAAAACTTTAAATAGGTATTACTCGTCATTTTGACAGATAAACAGATAAAACTTTATATCATTTACATTACAATTACATATCATTAAAATTGTTGCAAAAAGATCTATCGATATTCATAAAAATATACAGGGTGATCCATTCAAAATAAAAAAGTTGGACACATTTTATTTTTAAAAAAGAAATTATTTTCATCTTATAATTAAATATTTTTTTAAGTGGTTTTGAAACAAAAATTCAGGGTGTGTACAGGGTGTCTATGTAACAATGGCAAGGTGCCAGATCTCAGAAACTAAGTATCCCAGAGACTTGCGGAAAAAAAATTACTAAATAATATCAGAGACAACAAAATGGAATAGAGAAAATGCTGGAAATATATCAGAAGTTCCCAAGATAGCCACAGGATGACGTAACGGTGCTATCAAAACACAAAATAGCTGTTTTTTCGTGATTTTTAAATAGAAACAAATATAAATGAGTACCGCTATGGATTCATTGAGAAATTTCCTTGAAATTTGTTTTAATGATTTTTTTTCTAGCATGTCAAATAAAACAGGTATCAGCTGTCAAACCTTACAACGCAAGAATGCTCATAACTTCAAAACAACTCAACCGATTGACGCGATCTTGGTCACATTTTGATCTCTTCCACAATTTTGGGATTTGAAATTATCCTGTTCAGAAGAGACGATTTTATTCAATATAATATTCGGACGACGAACATTTTTCATTTTTCGTCTGGAATGCCGACTAAATTTCGCAAATCTTCCAGACATTACCCTTTTTTCTAGCTCTCGGAATAAATAAGCTCAATGCTTTTTTGTAAATATTTAATGCAAAAAAGTCCCACCATGTAAGATATAATTTGTTTGAAATAAAACATTGACTGGGTGGTTACTAGGTAACGCAGAAATCTGTTAATATTGTGACGGAACATTGTTCAGTAAATGGTGAAGGCGCCGAATCGATTGGCTTCTGGTACATTCTAACGAGGCTAGATGGCGTCGAATATTCATCGCTTTTCTAAAAATCTCTGGAATGTTCTTTCAATCCTGGCGAGGGTTTATAATGAGATCCGTCATTTTAGTTAGTTCAGTTCAGTCATTGATAAGCCGCGAGATATAAATCGTCAAAACATAAATACGTCGCGATTGCAATATAAATTGTTTGTAAATAGTGAGTGCTGTACATAGTGACTTAAAATAAATAGATTAGAGCTGAACAGTGTTTTCTATAGCGAAACTTGCTACATTGGTGTCAAAAGTGGGATTTATTGTGTGCTATAGAAACGGACATAGATATTCGCTGTAATTGCTGCGAAACTAGTGTTTTTATCCGGATTGAAGGTCGCCGAGTTGAAGAGGGAATTGGAGGAGCGTGACCTGCATAGTAGCGGTAAGAAAACTGATCTACAAACAAGGCTTCGTGAGGCATCAATGGAAGAAGGCATGGATCCTGATACGTTCCAATTTGAATTTTCCGATCCCAACGCATCAGTAGTTGAGAAGTTGTCAAAAAAGCTACGATTTAAAGCAAAACTTGGAGATACAATGAAGACTTTGGAAGAAGAAATCGAGGAAGTGCGAAGGCAAGTAGCAGTGATCAAGAAACAACCAGAAGTGACATTCGGAAGCCAAGATGCGAGTGCTAAGATAGAGGCTGATACCGTCAGAGTCCACATGAAAGCCCCTGAGTCTTATGGCAAGCTGTCCTGGAACAATAATTATCATCGCCAGTTCGAGGCAGCAGCAAGGGAAAATGGATTGGGTGGAACCGAAAAAGCCTTGGCATTGACACTGGCACTTCGTGGGAAGGCTACAGAAATCCTGGACACGCTGATCACACAGGAACAGGAGGACAACGATGTTCTGTTGAAGCATTTGGAGCTGCGACATGGACAAACTCACTTGGAGCACGTCTACCACTCTCAGCTGAAGAACCGCTCTCAGAAGAACAACGAGAGCCTGCAGGAGTTTGAAGCTGATGTAGCTCGCCTTGTCCGACTGGCTTACCCAACCACGCCATTAAGTGTCATGGAGAGGCTTGCAGTTTAGGCCTTTTTGGATGGACTGCGGGACCCGGAGATAAGGATGTCCTTGATTCTTCATCGTCCTGACAATCTGGTGGATGCGTTGATCAAAGCGTTGGAATTCGAAGCGGCGAAGCAGTGCTACAAGCCTCCTACGCGTGTGCGAATGGTGGAGGAGAAGGATCATCTGGAAGAAGACATCGTCGAAGCAACTGTGAGGAGAGTCCTCGAGAAAATGGAGGTATCCAAGCGAAAGGAGCTGCGATGCTGGAATTGTGGAGAGCTTGGACAAATGCGTGGCCGCTGTAGGAAAAAGATACGGGCACTTGCGTTGGCATGGGAAAACAAGGATCATCGAGCGAGATCAAGCCTCAAGAGCTTTGATGGCTTGTCCAGGAGATCAGAGCTTTCTCACAAAGCCGAGGAAAAGGAAGCAAGCGTTCGCGGGACAACTGTAGTGGATTTCCTGGCAATCTAAGGCGCTTCGCGAGGACCAGGAGAAATATCTGGATCTAAAGCTGATCATTGGATGGAAGCTAGCAGGCCAACGACCAACTTGGCAAGAAGTCGCACGATTTTCATCTACAGTAAAATCCTACTGGGCTCAGTGAAGCTCTATCGTTCTCAACGATGGCGTCCTGAAGAGAGTGGTGAAGAATCTGAATGGCACAGAAGATCGGAAGCAGATGGTGATTCCCCGAAGCCGACAGACAGAAGTGATGAGGGAAGTCCACGATGGCGTCACGGGTGAGCATCTGGAAGTAACCAAGACGCTGGGAAAACTGCGGGATAGGTTTTTCTGGATCAACTGCCAGGCCGATATCCGGGAGTGGTGCAGGAATTGCGCCGTTTGTTCTGCAAGCACAGAAACGCCCAAAAGCTCCTATGCGCCAGTACAATGTGGGAAGCCCGTTTGAGAGGATCGCCATAGATGTAGCTGGACCATTTCCTGACTCGAACGGAGGAAATAAATACATCCTGGTCGCGATGGATTACTTCAGTAAGTGGGCCGAAGCGTATCCCTTGCCAAACCAAGAAGCGGCAACGGTAGCTGATGTACTGGTCAAAAGGAATGGATCTGCCGTTTTGGTGTCCCATTAGAGCTGCATTCGGACCAGGGCAGGAACTTCGAATCGACGCTATTCCAGAACGTCTGCGATGTCTTGAAGATCAAGAAGACAAGGACAACGGCGTTGCACCCACAATCTGATAGCATGGTGGAGCGAATGAACCGAACCATAGATCGACACTTGGCCAAAGTTGTCTCTGACCATCAAAGAGACTGGGATCAAGATCTTCACCTGTTCCTCATGGCATACAGCAGTTCATGAATCGACGGGTGAAACACCTGCCAAGATCATCATGGGTCGTGAACTCCGACTGCACTGCGACTTGAAGTTTGGCTATCCATCTGGTGAGGATGTGGCTGGGGAAGACTTCGCAAGTTATCTTCGTCGAAAGATGGACGATATCCATCAACGAGTCCGACTAAACATCCAAAGTGCCAGCGACAGGATGAAGGACGCATACGACGTGAAGGCCGAAGAAAGAGGGTTCCAGGTTGGGGATTTGGTTTGGCTTCACAACCCACAGCGAGGCGACGTGGATTCACCCCAAAACTGCAAAGTTCTTGGGAGGGCCCGTATGAGATTCTGGAGCGAATCAATAACGTCGTCTACCGGATAAAGAAACCACCACGAGGGAAGCCGAAACTTGTTCATTTTAACCGTTTGGCCGCGTATGCTGGAGACCATCAGGAAGCTGACGTGAGGCAAATCAAGTCACCCAACGGCCAGAAAGTCCTAAATGGCGTTGTTCGAGAACAGCAGCTGGATTTGTTCACGCACCGGCGGAATACGCATTAGCTCACTTGGTCACTGAAGACCCCAGCATGAGAACTGGACTTGCTGCAGCATTCAAGGCAAAATTCGGGCAAATGGACCATCTGCGACGACAAAGGCCAGAAGTTGGGAAGAAGCTTCAAGCCACGACAGGGACACGATACCTGTTTTACCTGGTGACAAAGAAGCTTCCACAACATCGGTCCAGCTATAGTGATTGTAATTTCTATATATTTAACTATTTCATATGAACTATATTTCATATGACAATTATTCCAAAAAATAATGACAATTACCAGTCAACACCTTGGTCAACCTACATTCAAAAATTACAATAATAATAATAAAATTCAAAATCTAACATTTCTCCCCACTTAAAATCATTGAAAAACATCATCCTGTGGGACTTCTGTCAAATTAATTGGGCAAATCTTGGAAATTAGTCTCTTATACGTTCCTGTTTTGTTTTTCACATCTACTACTCGAACTCTTCCGTCGCTTCCACCGTCGCTTCCAGGATATATTTCTATCACGCGCCCAAGAGGCCAATTGTTCCTGGGAAGTTGATTGTCCATGACAACCACAACCTCGTTTACAGAAATATTCCTATTCTTTTCCAACCACTTGGATCTAGTAGCCAAGGTTGGTACGTACTCTTTAATCCACCGCTGCCAATATCTGTCTGCCAGCTGTTGTGAGAACCTCCATTGTTTTCGAAGATCGAATTTCATACTGAAAACTCCTGGTGGTTTGATTGTACTGGATCTTCCAATCAAAAAATGATTGGGTGTTAAACTTTCGACATCATTTTCATTAGTCGATACATACGTTAATGGTCTACTGTTGACTATGTGTTCGACTTCGACCAGAAGTGTTTGTAGTACTTCCAATTTTGGAAAACTTTCTTTCAATACAATTTTCAAAGAGTTCTTCACACTGCAAACCATTCGCTGCCATGAACCTCCCATGTGTGGACTGGCTGGAGGAATTCTTTTCCAATCAATGTTCTTTGCTAAACAGTGTTCTCTGATTTTAGAATCATCTACTTCTTCCAACGCCTTACGAAGTTCTTTGTCTGTTGAACATAGATTTGTCCCGTTGTCGCTCCAAATGCATTGAGGTTGACCTCTTCTTGAGATAAATCGTCTTATGGCTAGTATGGCTGAGTCCGTATTCAAGGTATCTGCTAATTCCAAGTGCACGGCTCTTATTGACAAGCATGTGAAAAGTACTCCATATCTTTTTTCATGTCTTCTGCCGATTGTTACTTGTAGTGGTCCAAAATAGTCTATACCAACGAAAGTAAATGGTCTGAGTGGTTTTTGCAGTCGTTCCAGAGGTAGTTGTCCCATTTCAGGAATTATGGGTTTTGCTTTTCTTATTTTACAAATATTGCATTTATTAATGACGTTAGTAATCATCTTTCTTCCTTGAATGATCCAATATGTCTGTCTAATTTCGTTTAGTACTAGTTGAACTCCTGCGTGGTTAAATTTCTTATGGTAATCATCGATGAGTAGGTATGTAAAGATATGTGTGTTACTCAAAATGATTGGTCGTTTTGATTCTTCTTTGATTTCTGTAGAGTTCTCCAATCTTCCTTTCAAACAAATCAATCCATTAAAGATACTGGGTGACAAATTATACAACTTGCTTCTTCTCGATACACATTTTCCTTTCATAAGTTCTTTGTACTCTTCTCCAAAACATTCTTTTTGTTTTTCTAGACACCATAATTTTAAAGCTGTTTCTAAATCGCATGATAAAATGTTTGTTTCTTTGCTTCGTTTCCTAACAATTTCCATAAATTTCAAAACATAGGCAGTTGCGAGTAAATGTTTTGAGAGTCTTGAAAAATTATTGGCGTCTGGTAAAGATCTCTTATTTTCTTGATCATCTATTTTGACGTTTACCAAAACAGTTTCTGTAAAGTCTTCTTTTGGTTTAATATTGTTTTGAAGAGTCAAACCCACAGTTGGCCAAAAGTAAGAGGGTAAATATAAATAATCTGGTCCAACAAACCATCTGCTTTCTTTAAATAATTCCGGTTCAATTTCCCTCCTAGTAGCATCATCTGCAACATTTGATTTGGAAGGAACCCATCTCCATTGCGATAAGTTCGAGTTTTCCAAGATTTCTCCTACTCTGTTTCTGATAAATGATGGAAGCTTCTTTGTATCTGAATTAATCCAGGTAAGTACAGTAGTCGAGTCAGACCAAAAAATAGTTCTCCTAATTTGTAGTCGATGTTCCTTTTCAATCGTTTTAGCTAAACGACTAGCCATATCAGCTGCTTGGAGCTCGAGTCTCGGTATTGTTAGTGGTTTCAAAGGGCTTACTTGATTCTTCGACATTATCAGGCATACATTTACTTTTCCTTTATTTTCAATTCTAAAATATGATGCGGTGGCTATAGCTTCAGCACTAGCATCACAGAACAAATGTAGTTCTAAATTGGTATCTTCAGTAATTTCGTAGTCGTAGCATCTTTGAATTTTCAAGGTCTTGATTTGTTCTAAGCCTTTTATCCATTTTGTCCATTTTATGAACTGCACCTCAGAAATTTTGTTGTCCCATCCTAAACCGCTCTTCCAAACGTCTTGCATCAAAATTTTGGCTTTTACAATGTGATTTCCTAATAATCCCAAAGGGTCGAAAAGCGACATAATCACTTTGAGCATCTCTCTCTTGGTGGGAATTCTTTGCCCAGATATAATTTCAGCATCAATTTTCTCCAAACTTGAAGGGAAACTTAATACGTCTTCTTTGGGCTGCCATTTCAGTCCTAAAATTCTGTGAGGTTGTTCGGCGTTGTCAATATACTTTTCGGTACTTCTTAAATTTTCAGGAATTTCATGGTAAACTTCTTCGGAATTACAAACCCATCCACGTTAATCAAATCCTCCTTGTTTATGAATTGATATTACGTCTTGGATTAGTTTAATGGCTTTTCCAGGATTTTCACAACTCTCCAAGTAATCATCCATGTAATGGCGTTGTAGAATAGCTTCAACAGCTTCTGGGTACATTTCTGAGAATTCTAAAGCATTCAAGTTTTTGATGTACTGTGCATTAAAAGGAGACGACACTGCTCCAAAAATCAATACTTGCTTGACATAGACATAGTCATCATCAGGGGTATCTCTCCATAAAACTCTCTGGGCGTGTTGATCCTCTTCATTTATCAAGACCATATGAAACATTTCTCGGATGTCGGCTGAGAAGGCTATTGATTTTTCTCGAAATTTGAACAATATTCCAACTAAAGAATTATATAAATCGGGACCTTTCAATAAGAAATCGTTGAGGCATTTTCCATTACTTTTTGAGGCTGCGTCCATAACGAATCTCATTTTCCCAGGTTTGTTAGCATTGATAACTCCGAAGTGTGGTAGGTACCAAATTTTCTTGTAGGTCTTTTCTAATTCTTCGAAGGAAAATTTTCTAATGTAATTCTTCTCCTTATATTCTGTTATTTTCTTGGTATATGCTTGTTTAAATTCGTTGTCTAGATTCATCTTTTTTTCTATAAATTTGAATCTCTGGATTGCTACATCTTTACTTTCAGGTAGTTTTTCATCACAATTTTTCCAAAGTAATCCAGTCTTCATTCGATTATCTTTCCGTCTTGATATTGTTTTTATTAAATTTTCAGCTTGCTCATTATCAGTGGCTATATTCTCCCTATTTTGAATTTTCACTCCAAGTGACTCGATTGAAAAGAAATATTTCACTAAATCCTTCAAATCTTCATTTGGGTCTTCTCGTCTTATAAGAAGAGTAAAGTTGTCATCAATTCGATCTCGAAATTGTCTGGCACTCCCATGTACAACCCATCCAAATTTTGTATATGACAAAGCCGGTGAGTTCTTGGGTCCTTCAATAACCTTTCTTGATGTTATCAGCTGCCAGTAGTCCTGTCCGATGAGCAATTTTGGTTGAATGTTTTCTACGTTTGGAAAGTTTATATCTCTCAAATGCATCCACTTACTTCTCAAACGGTTGGCGTTAACTTTTTGTACTGGAAGGTCTAGGTCTTTGATGGTATAAATGTTAGTCATCTTATAAAATTCATTTTTCTGAATGTCAGAAATCTCAAAACTGACTGTCCTTGTTCGTACGTGTTTCGAAATGGTCTTATCTGTCCATCGTAGATTCAGGTTAGTTTCTTCTCCAAGCAAATTTAGTTCGTTCGCGAGTGATTCGTCCAATATACAAATTGTTGACCCTTCGTCAAATAGTGCATAAACTTCAATTTCTGTCTCGTTCGTTTTCAAAATGACTGGGGTTATTTTCAGTAAAATATCATGGTATCTATGAGAAGACGTATGAGCTATAATATGAGGAACGCCATCATTACTGACAGATAGTTGTCCATATGTTTCTGCATTTCGATCTTCAGGTTGTGATTCTTGTTGTTCTGACTGACTTGTGAAATGAAGCAATCTATGGTGATATTTTTCACAGTTGAGTTCTCCACATTTCTGTTTCTTACGACAATCTGAAATTCGATGGTATGACTTCAAACAGCAAAAGCATATTCTATTGTTCTTCACAAAGTTCCATTTTTCCTGAATGTTCTTCTCAATAAATTTCTTGCAGACTCCAATGTTGTGGTCCTGCTTGCAAAGTAGACATTTCAGGAAAGGTTTCTCATTTTTCCTACTATTGGTCATCACCATTGTTCTTTTGAATGGTTGATTAAACTTTTGGGTTGATGTTGATTGTACGTAACTTGCGGCAGTAGCTTTGGTATTTATCCACTATTTAAAATCTTTTAGTGAATAATTTTCAGGATTTTTGGCGATTTTCTCTCCCCATGACATTTGTAGACCGTAAGGGAGTTTTTGTACTAAATCGTCCATCAATTGAGGACAATAAAGATATCTTTCCATTTTCAAAGAATCCAAAGTTAATACCAAATTAGACACAGTTTCCGCGAAATATGTAAGGCTTGGAAAATCATTATTTCGGACGACAGGGGTATTTCTGACTTCATAAATCAAATTTTTCACTATGACATCAGGTCTACCATATTTATTTTTCAAAGTTTCGATGACATCTGATGCTTTTACCAAGCTGGAAATCAATAATCCCTCTACAGATCTACGGGCATCCCCTTTTAGACATTTCCTGAGCTTACATATATTTTCTTCTTCAGATAGTTGTAAAATATTTGTTGTATAGCTATACTGATTATAAAAACTTGCCCATTCTTTCACATTTCCAGAGAAAAATTGGAGTTCTTTATCGATTGTCTGTCTAAGCAGGATTTTTTCAACATTTGAAGTTAATGAACTTTGCCCATTCTTGCAAAGATGCTCTTCAATATTTGTTTTAGTATTATCATAAGACAAATTAATATTTTCTTTGAAATGATCATCATTTTTCTCTATCCAACTATTTACTTTATGGATGTTTTCTACTTTTAAGTCATCCTCAAAACTTGGAAAATCTTCTTTCCTACTATCTGCTAGACTCTGACTACAGGTGCTCTTTGATAATTGTAGTTGCAACTCCATTTCTACTAATTCTTTCTCTCTTCTTAATTTCTCTTCTTCCAACTTTATCTTCTGTATTTCCAATTCTGCTGTTTTCTCCTCAATGTCTGCTAATTTCTTCTTCGCGTCAATTTCTAGGCGTAGGGCGTAGAATTTGATTCTGAGATAGCGTCTTTGTAGTAATCATGCTCTTTTTATTGGTAGTAGCTGATTTTTGAGATTTTTCTTTTCTATCCATCATTTTATGTCCTCTAATTTCTTCATTTGTGAATCCTTTAAAGCTTTCTTCATCGTCTGGCGTGACTATTATGCTATTCTTGCTGTATTCTTCTTCAATATTTTTCTGGGGTTCATCCTGCTCAGGTTTATCCATTATTCAGTGACTGTATCCACAGGTGTCGATAGTTCTTCGTTAAAAGGACCAGCAATGTAATTTCTATATATTTAACTATTTGATATGAACTATATTTTGCTATAGTGCTATAAATCAATATCTGTCTATTCAAAAAAACTGGCAATTATTCCAAAAATAATGACAATCACCAGTCAACACCTTGGTCAACCTACATTCAAAAATAACAATAATAATAATAAAATTCAAAATCTAACAGTGATGTTTCGAGGGGACTTTTTCAGCTGAGAAGCCTAATGCTGTCACATCTGCCAATCTGGCAATTTCGAAAATGGCGAACGACCAACTGGACTGGAGAGTAGTAAGGGGCATGCTGAAGGTGATCTCCAAAGAAAGCGATATTGACATCCTGGTGTGCTGCTATCCTTCCCGGAGGACGAACCAGAGGACAGTGGACTGCTACTTCCATAGAACATCAGGCTGCCGGTTTGAGGATCGACAGTTGCCGATACCGACATGAGGGCAATTCGGGACGAATTGCCTTGAGAAGGGGGAAATGTGACGAAACATTGTTCAGCAAATGGTGAAGGCGCCGAATCGATTGGCTTCTGGTACATTCTAGCGAGGCTAGATGGCGTCGAATATTCTTCGCTTTTCTAAAAATCTCTGGAATGTTCTTTCAATCCTGGCGAGAGTATAGTTCAGTTCAGTCATTGATAAGCCGCGAGATATAAATCGTTAAAACATAAATACGCCACGATTGCAATATAAATTGTTTGTAAAAAGTGAGTGCTGTGCATATAGTGACTTAAAATAAATAGATTAAAGCCGAACAGTGTTTTCTATAGCGGAACTTGCTACAATATCTTCTTTACGAGGGCATCTTGTATAGAATCACTAATTTACATTGAATTACAGAAAAGCGTATAGGTAGCTTTTTTATTTCGAAATCTAGAAACAAGTGTAATACATGAAAGTTGAGCGGAATTTTGTCGAGAATTCAGACGAACAATTTTCAGTATACCTTTGCATTTGAAAATGTTTGGTAAATTCAGAAAATGTCCGTCGTCCGCATATTATACCGAATACAATCGTCTGTTTTGATCGGAATCATTTGAAATCTCAAAATTGTGGAAAAGGAGAACCTCCTCTTCAAAATGAGACCAAGATCGGACAATCGGTTGGGTTGTTTCAAAGTTATGAGCATTCTTGCGTTTTTAGGTTTGACAGCTGATACCTGTTTTATTTGACATGCTAGAAATAAAATCAAAAAAACAAATTTGAAGGAAATTTCTTAATGAATCCATAGCGGTACAGTAATTTTTTTTCCGCAAGTCGCTGGGATGTCTATTTTCTGAGATTGCCATTCTTGAATAGACATACCCTGTACAATACGATAAAAGAGAATAAAATAAATACCCATGTAAAATACTTTTTCTTTTATGGACCTTCCAGATCAGCAAGTTTTCCTGCCACACCCTGTATATATATATATATATATATATATTATCGAAAAACCCAAGTAATCATCACTTGATAGTGTAGGGTACCCTGTATACAGTGTGTCTGCTTAAGTTGGCCACATATGGGAAACTTTTTTATTATTAATTTTAGGAAAAAAAGTTATTCTTTATAAAAAGTTCTGCATGTTCCAAAACCTAAAATGCAACCATCAGATATTACATTTTTTCATTTGAATTAATGCATTGATTTAAATGTCCAATAATTAAAATAAGAGATTACTGTTTAATATTAATTTATTTATGAAATTTAATAAATTTAAAAAAGAAAAAAACAATCATTTTAATGGTAGTGTTTATTTTTCTTTATAACAATTTTCGATATTGTCAAATTTTACTCTTGAGTGAAATTCATATTTTTTGACAAACCTCGTATACGACTGAAAAAATGTAATATCTGATGGTTGCATTTTAGGTTTTGGAACATGCTGAACTTTTTATAAAGAATAACTTTTTTTCCTAAAATTAATAATAAAAAAGTTTCCCATATGTGGCCAACTTAAGCAGACACACTGTATATATTTGTCAAAAAATAATTTTTATTTATATGGTATGGTTTTACACTTCATAGGCTCTGGGGGGGTGTGAATCCCCAAAATCCCCCCTCGCTGTGCCCCTGGCTTGTTTAATGCTTTTCTGCGGTTACGTCCTACTCTTCTGTCTCTCTCGTAACCATTTACAAAAATTTCACGTGAGTCTGGATGCTGGTCGCTCGGATCAATTTGACAAATTAATGTCACGTCTAGAGCGATCAATCTACGGAATACTGGCAAACGTCAAATACTGTGACGTAACCGCAGAAAAGCATTGAACAAACAGTACATTGAATCTCTGTTCAAAGTAAAGCTCACGCCAAATTCAATGTAGATGGTAGCATATGATTCCCGTTTGCCAATCGGAAATCTGTCACTTCCAATTCGAAGTGAACTGGAATATAGCTCTGGCATCAATGTTTAGCATTGAACTTCAACAAACTTTATAGTTTGGTCAAAGTTTATACTAATACCAAAGTTTATTAATATCATATATTATACAATAAGCTGCACAACTTTCGAAAGCGCGCGAAACCGGCTCCACTTTCCCACCTCGGTTCTCTGGGATCGACAGCCTGGGCACCGTTTAAAGATATTCTTTTTTAGACGGTGGCCTGGGACCCAGTTCGGAACGGTTTTCGGCCGCTTTGAACGCGCGGCAGCTTTGTGAAACGGGTTTTCAATAAGAGCCAACGACAAGTGATTTAACTTATTGTATATTAGTAAACTCTGCTAATACTAAACAGCGTTGGATCACTCTGGAAAACCGCGCGAAACCGGCTCAACCCGTCCACCTCGGTTCTCTGGGACAGCCTGGAACCCATTAGTTCGGAACGTTTGTCGGCCGCTTTGAACAATTTAGGCTGGGCGGGCTTCTTTGAACGGCAAGCTTTGGCGCGCGGCCGCTTGTGATGCAGGCTTTTCAAAAGAGCCGACGACAAGTGACTTACCTTATTGTAAAGTCATGAAAAAAGACGGTCAGAACTGCACTGATCTCGCCGTCGGATGAGAATTCTTCATATTGCTTTGAAAATTTATATACGAGGGGTTTTGTGGCATGAGAAATTCGATTATGAAGTCCGTTTACTGTGGCCGCTAGATGGCGCCCTACACACTGCGCATTTTGTGGTTTAAAATGATCATAACTATTTTCCCAGTGTTTTTTTTTCATCTTCAATCAAAGAAGAAGATTCTCCACACAATCTAAAGTGAGAAAGGTACTCTTGTCAAAGTTCGCTCAAGTGAGCCGTTTTCGAGATATTTCCATTCAAAGAGTTCTATGCCTTGCCAAAAAATTCCTAATATTCGCTTCTACACGCTGTATCTCGGAAACGGTGCAATTTCGGATAAAGGTAAGATGCTTTAGAACATCTTATTTTGACTTCAGGAACACATGTTAATTTTTTTTAATAAATTTAGTTAGAAGATCGAACAGGTGTTTCTTCTTAACAGATTTCACATATCTTTGCTTTGAATACAGTGAATTCTGGATGATATCATATAAATTAGGAGGTCCCCCTCTTGACTTTTCATAAAATTTTGATCATTTTATATTCAACAAAATAGCTACTGCCAAGCTTCTCCACCCTCAGCATTGGCAAAGACTAAAGAATTTTAAATGTTTCTAGTCTTTGGTATTGGTTTTTCTCATAGACTTAAATTAACAAGACAAGGAACAAAACAAATATTGCTAACCCCAAGATTTCCCTCATGAAGCTATTAAATTTATTTCAGCGCCGTTGTCATGTGCTCTTAATGTTCTAGAGCTTTATGAAAAATACCGGCAAAAATAATTTAATTCAACTACCAAATCATCAATCTTAAACACCTATAATTCCGTATTCTCAGTTTTCCGTCACAAATGACTTTTCTGTCGTTTAAAAACATTGTTGAAGGTGAACATTTGTATGAAGCTCTACATTTCATGATGAAATATGGCAACATCCGGTCGCAACTTTGAGGACGGACCGGATGACGCCTTGTTTACAAACGTCCGCTTAAGTGAGTTCAATGCGTTTATAGTTTGCTTATTTCTCAATTATTCAGAAAAAGTCTTGCTCTGTTTGTTCTAAATTGCGGGATTTAGTGTTTAATTGATAAACAATGCCTGAAAAGTGTGTAGTGTGTGGTCAGAGAAAAAAAAACAGGCGAAAATCGGGCGTTTCACCGGTAAGTAAACAAAAACAAAACAGGCCCATCATCATTGTGTTGGGACCAAAACATTCAATGCTAAAGGTATAGGCGTTACGTGTCTTGTTATTTTAAGTCTATGGTTTTTCTCATGCAAATAGTCTCTTCAGACTTGTTTGTCAAAAGAAATTCTTTCCGATTCATTACTGTTATGGTATGGATTTGCTTTTTTTTGCCTCACCAACTAGATGGAACCAATCTCATAGGGACCATAGATGAACTATTTCTTTCGTGCTTTTGATCCAATAACATCAAATAAGTCGGAGTCATTTGGACGTCATGCACCTTCAACAGACTCACATACCTATTTAGTGACTTACACGGCTTACATCAACTGGCTTCTGACATTATTTGCATATTATTTCAGTGGTCAAAATAAATGCCACCATCCAAGGCTAAATTATAGACCGTGGAAGTGTTGACGTCACTGTCAGATTGGGTAATAACAAACATCAGCTCTGATCCAATCTGTATTGATTTTCCCAGTTGAAAAGAGACTCCTCAATCCAAATTGCTTTTACGAAGTGAAAATGTGCTTTTAAGCTTCTAAAATGCCAATACTTCTTTCAGGATTCCTAAGGTACCATCAAATCCATTTTGAAAACATGCCAACTTTCAAATCTTTTTTCAATATTTTGAAGACATATAATTCGTCTTTGAATTTTTCAAAATATCACTTGATCGGACGTTAAACCACATTCGCAAATATAAACTATTGCAGAATATACTTCTATACTCTTCAACTTGAGCTTAAAAATGCTTATGGAGGCTCAGAAATTTATTGTGACGAAACATGCCCAGTGGAACGAACTTCCAAGGCGGTCGACAGCGGACACGACGTTACAACCATTGCATCTCGCCATCGAATAACTCGGCTTTTGTCCCGTTTGTCACAAGCCCAAACCACTGTCAACTTCTAGAATAACAAGGTTTATTCGGTTGCCTACACCTAGAATATTGGAGAACTTTCGCCGAGACTTTCGCCATCTATCGAGGCATTGAAGAGGATCTATATAATAAGCTCCGCCATTCGGACAAGGAGTTAGTTATCGATTAGCCGCGAATTATAATCGTTACAACATAAATATTCGCTGCGATTGTCAACATAAATATTTGTGGTTGTGTCAGTGACTTCAAATAAATTAATTAAAACTGAACAAGTGTTTTCTATAGCGAAACTCGTTACATTGGTGTCAAAAGTGGGATTTATTGTGTGCTATAGAAACGGACATAAATATTCACTGTGATGGCTGCAAAACCAGTGTTTTTAACCGGATTGAAGGTCGCCGAGTTGAAGAGGGAGCTGGAGGAGCGTGACCTGGATAGTAGTTGTAAGAAAACTGATCTTCAAACAAGGCTTCGTGAGGCTTTAATGGAAGAAGGCATGGATCCTGATACGTTCCAATTTGAGATTCCCGATCCCAACGCAGTAGTTGAGAAATGGTCCAAGAACTTGAGGGATCAACTGGAAGAATCTTCTAGAGCCATGGAAGGAAAATTGGAAGAGAAGTTTAATGAATCTTCTAGAGCCATGGAACGAAAATTGGAAGAGAAGTTTAATGAATCTTCTAGGGTCATGGAAGACAATTCGAGGAAAATGGAAGAGAAGCTCGAAGAATCTTCCAGAGCTATGGAAGAAAACAAGGACCTACTGGCGGAAAACTATAACTGTTTGAAGGCTCATCTAGCAGAGGAAATCGGAAATCTGGAGAAACAACTCGGAGAGACTGCAAAGGCTCTGGAAGACGAAATCGACGAAGTGAGAAGGCAAGTGGCAGTAATCATGCAACAACCGGCAGTTACTATCGGGAACCACGGTGCGAGTTCCAAGATGGAAGCTGATACCATCAGAATCCACATGAAAGCCCCACAGTTTGATGGCAAGCTGTCCTGGAACAATTACCATCGCCAGTTCGAGGCAGCAGCAAGGGCAAATGGATGGACTGGACGGGAAAAAACCCTGGCATTGACTCTGGCGCTTCGTGGGGAGGCAACGGAGATCCTGCAGACACTGAACACTCAAGAACAGGAGGACTACGATGTGCTCGTCAAGCATCTGGAGCTGCGGTATGGTCAAACTCATTTGGAGCATGTCTGTCCAAAAGTACAACAAAACCATGCAGGAGTTTGAAGCGGATGTTGGTCGCCTGTCAAGACTGGCTTATCCAACCACGCCAGAGAACGTTATGGAGAGGCCTGCAGTTCAAGCTTTTTTGGATGGACTTCGAGACCAGGAGATAAGGCAGTCCTTGATACTTCATCGTCCTGACAGACTGGTGGATGCGCTGGCAAAAGCCCTGGAGTTTGAAGCGGCTAAGCAATCCGTCAAGCTTCCTGCGCGCGTGCGAAGGATGGAGAAACAAGATCTCGCAGAGGAAGACTCCTTCGACGCAAATGTGAGGAGAGTCGTCAAGGAAATGGAGGCGTCCAAGCGAAGGGAGCTGTTGGAATTGTGGGGAGCTTGGCCACATTCGTAGCCGACGCAAGAAGGAGATACGGGTACCTTCTTCGACGTCGGAAAACTAGCGAGGTTCGATGCGAAGGGGCAATCGTCGATCTCTATCCAGTATGCCCCGAAGAAAACTGCCATAGTTGCCTCTTTAGGACACAAACTGAACAGCCTGTTTGTGGATGGATTGGTTAATGGAGAGAAACGCACCATGCTGCTAGATACAGGTGCGACGAAGACTATCATCAGGCCCGACATTGTCACAAAACCGACAATGATTAAACCAACAAAGTGGCGACTACGGACGGCAACAGGAGACTTGGCTAGGATCCATGGTGAAGTGGAGGCAGCAGTGACTCTGGGAAGCACCAGCTTCGAACATCCAATGCTGGTTGCCGATATTGAGGAAGAAATCATAATTGGAATGGACATCATGAACACCCAAGGCTTCCAATTAGATTTCAAAAATGGAACACTGAGAACCAACAACGAAGAGGTGGTACTGCATGGGAGAGAGGAAGAGACAGTTCGTGTTTTGCTGGCTGGGGATTCTTCAATTCCTGAGAGGAGCGAGATGATTTTGTGGGCTCGCCTGGAAGGGAAGATGAAAGAAGGAAGCATCGTGATGTTTGAGCCTAAAATACACGATTCTGAAGTAGGACGAGGCATTGTATGTGGAAAGAGCCTGGTACATGTGGGAAAGACTGTGCCAGTGAGAGTGATGAACGTCAACTATCACTCTGTAAGTTTGGCAAAGGACACAGTTTTGGGGCTCTGCTCGTCAATTTCCTCTGTGGTGCGACAAGTATGTGAGACTGAGCAAACGATCTCTGAGTTCACCGGAGAGATGGAGAAGTTAGTTGTCACCTTTTCAAAAGATTTGGATAAGAGACAAAAACAACGATTGAGAAACCTGATAAAGAATTACTGCGACTTCTTCGACAACGGGACTGGGGAAAAGGGCCGAACGAACGTGGTACGGCACACCATCAACACAGAGGGAGCACGACCGATCCGCCAAACAGCTAGAAGACTACCTTTGGCCAGGAAGGAGGTGGCGGACAAGATCATCAAGGACATGGAGAAAGGCGGTGTCATCGAGCCTTCTAGTAGTCCGTGGTCATCGGCAGTTGTTCTGGTTATAAAGAAGGACGGTTCAACTCGATTCTGTGTGGACTATCGTCAGCTGAACAACGTGACGAAGAAAGACAGCTACCCGCTACCACGGATCGACGACACTCTGGACACCTTGGCCGGATCGGAGATCTTCTCAACCCTGGACCTCAAAAGCGGATATTGGCAGGTAGAGATGGCCCCTGAAGACCGAGAGAAGACTGCTTTCAGCGTTGAAGCTGGGCTGTGGCAGTTCACTGTTATGCCATTTGGGTTATGCAACGCACCTGCTACGTTCGAGCGGCTGATGGAGACTGTTCTCAAAGGACTATCCTGGTCAACATGCCTGGTGTACCTGGATGACATAATTGTGATTGGCAAATCATTTAAAGACCATCTGAAGAACTTGGAGGACGTATTCCAAAGACCCAGAAATTCCGGTTTGAAGCTGAGTCCAAAGAAATGCCAACTGTTTCGGAGGGAAGTACAATACCTGGGTCATATCGTGTCGGCTGAGGGAGTAGCCCTTGACCAGCAAAAGGTGGAGGCAGTTAAGGAGTGGCCAGTACCAAAGAACCTCCACGAGCTAAGAAGTTTCCTGGGTCTGTGCACGTACTACCGGCGTTATGTCCAGGGATTTGCGAACATCGCCCGGCCTTTTTACAAGCTCACAGAGGCACAGAGACGCTTCCACTGGGACGAAGATTGTCAGGAGGCCTTTGACACACTTAAAAGGACACTTGCCAGCGCGCTCATCCTAGGCTACCCACTACCTGAGGAAAACTACATCCTGGATACAGATGCCAGCAATGTAGGACTTGGTGCAGTGCTGTCCCAGATCCAGCAGGGGCATTAAAGGGTGATCGGCTATTTCAGCAAAACCTTGTCGAAGCCGGAACGGAACTACCGCGTCACGAGAAGGGAACTACTGGCAGTAGTCAAAGGGGTGCTCTACTTCTACAAGTACACGGGAGAAAGTTTCTGCTGAGAACCGACCACGCCGCGCTCAAATGGCTCCTACAGTTCAAAAATCCGGAGGGTCAAGTTGGATTGAGAGACTTCAAGAGTTCAACTTTGACACGGAACATCGAGCTGGATCCAGCCACAATAACGCTGATGCCCTATCCAGGAGACCTTGTTCAGAACAATGTAAGCACTGTCAAAGAGCCGAGGAAAAGGAGGCGAGCACTTGCAGGACGACTGTGGTGGATGATTCCTGGCAGTCTAAGGCGCTTCGCAAGGACCAGGAGAAAGATCCAGATCTGAAGCTTGTCATCGGATGGAAACTGGCAGGCCAACGACCAACCTGGCAAAAAGTCGCGCGATTCTCGGCCACCGTAAAGTCCTACTGGGCTCAATGGGACTCGATGGTTCTTGATGACGGCATCCTGAAGAGGCTGGTGAAGAGTCTGGATGGCACGGAAGATCGGAGGCAGTTGGTCGTTCCTGGAAACAGACAGGCAGAGGTGATGAGAGAGGTCCATGATGGCGTCACGGGTGGACATCTGGTTGTAACCAAGACGCTGGGAAAGCTGCGAGAACGGTTTTACTGTCAACTGTCAAGCCGATGTGAAGGAATGGTGCAGAAAATGTGCCGTATGTGCGGCAAGTAACGGACCCCAGAAACGGCCAAAAGCTCCTATGCGCCAATACAACGTGGGAAGCCCCTTTGAAAGGATCGCAATTGTCGTGGCTAGACCCTTTCCTGAATCGGACAAAGGAAATAAATACATCTTGATCGCCATGGATTACTTCAGCAAGTGGGCTGAAGCGTATGCCTTGCCAAACCATGAGGCGGCTACCGTTGCCGATGTCTTGATTAAGGAATGGTTTTGCCGTTTCGGTGTCCCGTTGGAGCTGCATTCGGACCAGGGCAGAAACTTCGAATCGACGCTATTCCAGAATGTCTGCGATGTCTTGAAGATCAAGAAGACAAGGACAACGGCGTTGCACCCACAATCGGATGGCATGGTGAAGCGAATGAACAAGACTATCAACCGACACTTGGCCAAAGTTGTCCCTGACCACCAAAGAGACTGGGACGAACACCTCCACCTATCCCCCTTGGCAAACCGATCTGCAGTTCACGAATCGACAGGCGAAACCCCAGCAAGGATCATCATGGGTCGTGAACTCTGGCTGCCCTGCGACCTGAAGTTTGGCTGTCCACCTGGTGAAGATGTCGCTGAGGAAGATTACGCAAGCATTCTTTAAAGAAAGATGGACGACATTCATCAACGAGTCCGTTTGAACATCCAGAGTGCCAGCGACCGGATGAGGGAGGCCTATGACGTAAACGCCGAGGAAAGCGGGTTCCAGGTTGGAGATCTGGTTTGGCTTCACAACCCACAGAGGCGACGTGGCTTCTCCCCAAAACTGCAAAGTTCTTGGAAGGGGCAGTATGAGATTCTGGAGCGAATCAATGACGTCGTCTACCGGATAAAGAAACCACCACGAGGGAAGCCGAGGGTTGTTCATTTCAACCGTTAAGCTCGGTATGCTGGAAACCATGACGATCAGGACGCTGAAGTGAGGCAGATCAGGTCACCCAAGAAAGACATGTCATTGGAAACTTTCATGTCTCTACACTCCAATGGCCAGAAAGTCCAGAATGGCGTTGTCCAAGAAAGGCAGCTGGATTTGTTCAAAGCACCTGCCGAATATTCGTTGGCTCACTGGGTTACTGAAGACCTTGGTATGAGGAGTGGTCTTGCTGCTGCTTTCAAGCGGAAATTTGGACAACTGGAACATCTACGACGACAAAAACCAGACGTGGGGAAAGTACTAGAAATCATGGAAGTACACGACATCTGTTCTACCTTGTGACGAAGAAGCTTCCACATCATCTGACCACCTACAGTGATGTCTGGAAAGCCCTCAGTCATCTTCGTGACTTGATGCAGTCACAGGACCTGACTCATTTGGCCATTCCGAAGATGACCAATGACCGCGAGGACTGGCGTATGTTGAGAAGCATGCTGGAAGTGATCTTCAAGGGGAGTGGCGTTGACATCCTGGTGTGCTGCTATCCTTTCAGAAGGATGAACCAGAAGACAGTGGACTGCTATTTCCACCGAACATCACACTGCAGGTTTGGGGACAGTTGCCGATATCGACATGAGGACATTTCGGGACGAAATGCTCTGAGGAGGAAGCAATGTGACGAAACATGCCCAGTGGAACGAACTTCCAAGGCGGTCGACAGCGGACACGACGTTACAACCATTACATCTCGCCATCGAATAACTCGGCTTTTGTCCCGTTTGTCACAAGCCCAAACCACTGTCAACTTCTAGAATAACAAGGTTTATTCGGTTGCCTACACCTAGAATATTGGAGAACTTTCGCCATCTATCGAGGCACTGAAGAGGATCTATATAATAAGCTTCGCCATTAGGACAAGGAGTTAGTTAGTGAACATAAATATTTGTGGTTGTGTCAGTGACTTTAAATAAATTAATTAAAACTGGACAAGTGTTTTCTATAGCGAAACTCGTTACATTATTTTAGATAGAATGAGCTAGTGAACCACGATAAGGGTTTATTGTTTTGAGGATAAACCAAATTACGAAGGCGTAGAAGGGCCAACAAAAAATTTCACAAAGTTGTTACCAAAATCAACTTTGATTTTTGGAATTTTCACACTTCAAACCTACAATTGTAGGGTCGAGGTTACAATTGTAGGCCCGACCCTACAATTGTAGGTTGATACTTACAATTGTAACCTCAACCTTACAATTGTAGGTTGATACTTACAATTGTAACCTCGACCCTAGAATTGTAGGTTTGACCTTACAATTGTAGGGTCGAGGTTACAATTGTAGGCCCGACCCTACAATGGGGTCGTTGCACGTACTTTTTTTATTGCATATTCTGAAAATATAATCAAAAATATTAGACCCGTATTTTTTTTTTTTTTTTTTTTATCGATTTTTAAGGGCATAAACTAGCGTCGAAGTTTGTCAACAGTCCTTTTAAGCCTTTTAAATGATGACGCGTGTACGGCAAAATATGGCGTCGCTTCTTGGATCCGGCGCAGCTCTTCCCGTGGGTCGATAACTGTAGAGAACGCAACGTTGCCGAGATGCTTTTTGCTTGGGGTCGAGTGTAAAGCGTGTTTTATTCTAGGGATTTCTCAATTTCGAATTCACGTTCGTGGTTTGGATCAACTTTGCTTATATACGATTCAATATCGTCAAAAAAGAATGGGCCAATAAATAATATTGCCTACCAGCTTTAATTTGCAGGTACCAATATTTGCAGTTTTTGTTTAGTATGCAACGCTCCTGGTAGTTATTTATCAGACGTAGGGATAAATTCAAAGAATTGTGTCTTTGAGTTTATCCCTACGTCTGATAAATAACTATTCTATGCGTCTGCATTAATTTGGGTCTGAGAAAAATAAATATCTTGAGGGTTTTATGATACGGTCAAAGGTATCATAAAAACCCAGTCTGGGTGGTGTCGTATAATTTCCTGGTTTATTTTTGTATTAAATCACATTATTTACCATCCATTTTAAAGTTAACCTAAATGTATCGATTATCTTTCGTTCATCATATTGAGCTAGTAATTCTTGTTAAAATACCATCAATAGTACATCTCGCAACGCCGCATTTGTATCAAGCAGCGCGCGTGCATTTCAGTGTCAAGCGGATAAAGGATATTGATCTGTGACGTCAATGCGACGATGGGCCCAGGTTGATGGACTTATTTATTTCAAAGAGGCCTAGTTTGAATGTTGTGCATTATTTTGGCCAATTCATGTAACCCATTTTATTAAGAAACCCACAGTTATATATTCTACACAAAATCAGCTTTGATTTTGATATAGTGCAACGACCCCATTGTAGGTTGATACTTACAATTGTAACCTCGACCCTACAATTGTAGGTTTGACCTTACAATTGTAGGGTCGAGGTTACAATTGTAGGGTAAGGGTTACAATTGTAGGCTGGACCCTACAATTGTAGGCTCGACCCTACAATTGTAGGGTCGAGGTTACAAATGTAGGCTTGACCCTACAATTGTAGATTGATACTTACAATTGTAACCTCGACCTTACAATTGACGTGGATAAATAGACCGGTCGTCTTGCATATGCATTGACGCCGTCGCAGTGCGAGAGAGATGGGAAGAGAATGTCAAGTGATAGAGAAGGATGAAGCTAGAGCGAGCAAGAAGAAATGGGTGTTAAAATGCGCTTATGGGAAGCGGCCGGTCCAGTTTCTCTCTTTAGCACGTCCATGGTTTATACCAAGAAATACGATAGATGCAGGAGGCCAGAGCTTGTTTTCTGTTTTGATTAATAATTGGGGTTATGACTGACGAGGTGTGCGCAAAGACAAGTGTTTTTTGTACCTTTTCTCTCACCAGGTCACCGATAGCTCGTTTGGTTCGGTCCGATAGGACCAAGTGGGTGGGGATAGTTCGGTAGGACCAATGCTTGCTTCTCGCCCGTTTACACCGTCTTGCAACGCGCGAACTAAATGAGTACGCGCACAATTCGTCAAATGTCAAAAACCAGTCGAAATTATTTATCAACACTATTCGTAATGAAGAAAAGATAAGTAGGTACGCTCAGATTGCCTTAGAAACTCAGAACCAACACAATTCACAATAATCACAATCAACATAACCTCATAATTTTGATCAAGATCGAACCAAATTTAGTTCGGTACACCCTGGCGAGTACCGAACCAAGAGCATACCAGCTTAGTCCGCAAACTGTTTTACACCATCCGAACCAAATATTTGGTTCTGATATAGTTCAAATCAAGTGCTTGGTCCGCGGACCAAGTTGTCGGTGTTAACTAGGCTATTATGTGAAGTCGTGTACCAACTCCATGATCAATGTTTGCTTTAGTATCATGATGATCAATAATTGAGATTGTACTACAAAATTGAAAGAAAGAATCGATTGATGCCCATCTGCCGTTGTGATTTTATGATTGTGTACTAAAAAAAATTCCATCGGTAACTCATCGGCAGACAGTTTCAAGTGATAGGTTCTGCAGGACCCTCGGCACTATGAAATTGTTGTGAAAAAATTATGAAAAAAAAACCATTGATGCCCGTCTGCCGAATCAATGGTAGGTTTAAAAGCTCAAAGGAAACCTTAAAAATCCATCGACAGACATATAGGACATATACTTAATAACTTTTGCGAATTTGTTGTATGTTATATTTTCATGTCAAATGAAATGACAAATGTCCGTCTGCCAATGTCATACATTGTCACGAAAATATTACAGACCGTTTCCATGTGACGTAGAAAACATCTGATTCCTGAAAAAGCATGTTACACGTTTACAGTAATTTTTTTTTTGAAGTACAGTGACAGTTCAAAATTTTAGGTTGAAGTCGTCAAGGTTGTCACGCTTACGCCAAATTCAATGTGGATGGAAGCATATGATTCTCGTTTGCCAATCGGAAATTTGACAGTTACACTTCGAAATTAAATTGAATGTAACTCAGGCATAACTTCAACCTTAAATTTTCAAATATGTCACAATGATTTTAATGTGACACTCACAGTAAACTATATTCGTTAGTGGCCTGTCGTGTCACTTTCAGGAATCAGCTGAGATCCGTGACGTACTTCGAAACGATCTATTAAAAATTCCAATCAATTATCAAGTATATGTCTTTATGTCTGCCGATGGATTTTTAAGGTTTCCTTTGAGCTTTTAAACCTACCTTTGATCCGGCAGACGGGCATCAATCGTTTTTTTTTTCATCATTTTTCACAACAGTTTCATAGTAAGGTCCTGCAGAACTTATCACTCGAAACCATCTGCCGATTACTGCCGATGGTTTTTTTTTTAGTGCAGAATCATAAAATCACAACGGCAGATGGGCATCGATCGTTTTTTTTTTCTCAACTTTTTAATACAATTACAATTATTGATCTTAAAGTTGGTACACGCGAGAGGAACAGTTTTATTGGATTGATCGACTTAAAATATTGAAATATACCTTACCCCAGCTTGGCAGACGGGCATTGAACGTTACCAAAAAATGGTCGTTATCTCCCGGTCTATAATATTTTCAATTAGCTGCACAGATATTTTATTACTGATTTATTTTTTTCTAGCATAACCACTTATCCCACTTATCGCAGCAAATTTTTTCAAGAGAGAGAGGAAAAAGCTTTTTATATACTGCGTTATTAGATAAAAACGTCTGAATTATCAGAAATTCAATTCCATAAAAAATCAAAACAAATAACTGCATGTGACGTCACGTTTATAACAATTCCGGTTGATCACAACTGGTCGCTATAAAAGCAAAAAATGTAATTTCATGGTCCAAGACTAGCTACCAAAAATTATCAAAATCGATCTGCACCTTTTCGAAAAATGTAGGAAAAACCAATTTTTTTTTGAATCTTTGGCGCCTTCTATAGGCTTAACGAAGCATTTTTGGATATAGGTACGTTTGCCTAGATCGCCTTATTTTTGATCAAGGAATTTGGGGTTAAACGTTGTACAGTCATTTCAGGGCCACCCTGTATAGAGAAAAACCCTGTACCTATGCATTTATTAGGTGTGTTTGTTATTTCGGTGTAGGATTGGATAGTGTAATGCAGATTGATGGTGTAACGTATGGCTACCAGTGTGAAGGAAATAACAAGCTCTGGCCTCCTGCATCGATCGTATTTCTTGGTATAAACCATGGACGTGCTAATGAGAGAAACTGGACCGGCCGCTTCCCATAAGCGCATTTTGACACCTATTTCTTGTTGCTCGCTCTAGCTCCATCCTTCTATATCACTTGACATTCTCTTCCCATCTCTCTCGCACTGCGACGGCGTCAATGCATATGCAAGACGACCGGTCTATTTCTCCACGTCAATTGTAAGGTCGAGGTTACAATTGTAAGTATCAACCTACAATTGTAGGGTCGAGCCTACAATTGTAGCCCCGACCCCACAATTGTAAGGTCAAACCTACAATTGTAGGGTCGAGGTTACAATTGTAAGTATCAACCTACAATTGTAGGGTCGAGCCTACAATTGTAACCCCGACCCTACAATTGTAAGGTCAAACCTACAATTGTAGGGTCGAGGTTACAATTGTAAGTATCAACCTACAATTTTAGGGTCGAGCCTACAATTGTAGCCCCGACCCTACAATTATTGTAACCTCGACCCTACAATTGTAAGTTCGAGGTTACAATTGTAAGTATCAACCTACAATTGTAGGGTCGGGCCTACAATTGTAACCTCGACCCTACAATTGTAGGTTTGAAGTGTGAAAATTCCAAAAATCAAAGTTAATTTTGGTTACAACTTTATGAAATTTTTTGTTGGCCCTTCTACGCCTTCGTACCAAATGGCCAAAAAGTTTGTTTTTACCCAAAGTAGCTGTCAGTGACGTCACACTTCCACGGTCTATTGGTGATTTGAGCATTTTGTCAATTCAAAGTCCTATTAACAAAAACTCACATTTTTCTTCAATTTTTAATACTCAAAATTGAAGGAAACATATCAAATCACAATTAACAGTTGCAAAACACAAACTCATTAGGGTCGAGATCAGATGATACACAAATAAGGAGGTAGAAAGATTTTTCTTGGAAAAAGCAGGTTACTTTTATGTCGGGTAGGTACCATATGAAACGAAATTAAGGACTGTTTATGAGTGTTGAAAAAACCCAGGATGGGAAAAATAGCTGTATACAGGGTGTCCACTCTGAAGTGTCCCACTCCTGTAACTTTTTTGTTTTTATTGACCGATTTTCATTTTTTTTTTTTTGTGAGGTCTCGTCAAACACTTTTTGAACATTATACCAAATCAGTTCCAGGGACGTACTTTTGGGTGATTACGGGGGTTCAAAGTGGGTCAAATTTCAGAAAATCGTATTAGGGGATTTTTTAGAAAAAAACTGACAACGGAATCTTAATCAGAATGACCAAAAACCTCCCTGTTCACATTTCCAAAAAAAAAAAAATGTTACTGTTTTGGTTATTTTGTTTTTGTTAATTTGTTAATTTAATACTTATACTGCTCATTAAGTCTTCCTGTACGTTCTTATTGATAAGATCCCAGAATGTGTGTTTTAAACAAAAAATCATCGATACCTAATACAGAGTGGGCGACTTCAGAGTGGACACACCGTATACCTTTTTCTCAAGAATTTTTTCTGAAAGAATTAGAGGGTGTATTTTTTGGATATCGTGTAGTGCTACATATGCTATCTCCAAAATGGTAAGTGGTACGCACTTTTCAAAATTGGATGCACTGCCTCTTTACCGACGAGTCCAGATTCCGTTTGTATACGTGTGATGGTCGAATATTGGTATGGAGAGAAAGGGGACAGAGATACAACGAAAATTTGAGGGCCCCGACAACTCTTTTTGGTGGTGGGTCAGTTTGCGTCTGGGGAGGCCTGTCATATGTTATAATGGTCGCACTGATCTAGTGATCTTAATTAATGAGACAATGACTGCCATAATTGTAGCATTTTTTGGTGCAATAGGTGAAAGATGTGTTTTTATTGACGATAATGTCCCTCCTCATCGTGCGAGAATTGTAAACGATCGCATTGAATATCATGGAATTACAAGAATGGAGTGGCCACCCTGTTCACCGGACATGAATTGTATTGAAAACGTTTGGGCCGAAATGTCTATAGCCGATTAAACAGGATTCAACAGCCTCCTCAAACTTTGGAACAGTTGGCTAATGAGTTGCAGGCAATTTGGGATATCATACCTCAAGAATTTATCAATAGTTTGATAATGAGCCTTCCAAATAGAGTGACAGCACTAAGGCGGGCCAGGGGAGGTCCAACAAGATATTAATCTTGTTATATGGATATCATGAATTGCGCGATACAAGCATTTTGTATGTTGTTACTTTTTTCGATTTCAGTTTTCTTGAAATTATTGTTAAATTCTACATTGAAGACTTGTTTTTTTTAAATTTTTCTTTTGGTTTATTGGATTATTCAATAAATTGTATGTATTTTATATGATTTTCAAATTTATTTTAAATTATTAACAAAAAAAATACGAGATTTTAAAATATCCACTTCAATTCTTGAGCAGTGTAGTATAACTCCCGAAAATACCGCAGTTGCCGGTTGTTGTTATTATCTGGCTCGAGTCAGATAATATCTGGCTCGAGCCACTTATTATCTGGCTCGGAGCACTTATTATCTGGCTCGAGCCACTTATTATCTGGCTCAAGCCAGATGAAAAAAAAACTTGTGTGGTCTCTCAGCGCTTCCGTACCAAATGCTTTTCACGTGTTTGTGCCCTTCTATAATTCCTAGAAAGTAGAAAGCCATGGAAATTATTATATTATGTCTGATTTTTGATTTTTTTATAAGATACAAACTGAAAAATCAATCATTCCAAGTCCTTTTTTTTAATGAAATACTTATCAAATCGTCGTCCAATCTAGATGAAACACACTGTGTGCCAATTATACCATAAATGGTCAAACAAAAGAAAGGTTCCAAGACTATAGTGGTTTTTATTTTTTTTTCATATGACGAAAGAAAACAATGGGGTTTGATTATTAATAAAATTAACATAAAAACATAATTAGAACCGTATTGGACACAACCATCCAAAATAAAAAAAAAAACTAAACAAAGAAAGAAAACGGAAGGTCAAACTGAAAACTAAACTCAATAATGGTTACAAAATGCCACTAATACCTTCTCTTTTCAAAAAAATCTTAGTTTTTTTTAATTCGCCCATTTTTTGATATGCTCCGTAATAGCAAAAGGTTTTATAAATACCTAAAAATGATTCATTAAACAAACTAACATCTTATCATTACACTCATTACACAATACATCTTAAAGTGATTCGGATTTATCTTAAATAGTCCAACATAACTTTGAATGTTTCAAAAGAATGTCTACACTTCAAGGTGGCAAGACTTTGGAACAGACCCTGTATCAATTCAATTAACCCGCGCATTTCGTTTGTCAATCGGCTGTCAAGGAGGGCCTACGCAAGCGCCACCTCTGCCTGTCATTACAAGAAACACTAGACACTAGCAAAACGAAACGAGTGCGCAGCCCATGAACTCAAAGGACAAGACAAAACGAACAAAAGCCGGAATCCGGAATCCTTTTGAGGGACGTCGGACGTGGATATTTCTCAGCTTTGTATTTCACAATGTTATGAAATTTTTCGAAAATTGAAAATATTCATTCTCGAAAATTTGTGAGGCGTAATGGAACACAACATCTATATTGTCCGTATGACATTGCAAAAGGCCAAAGCAAGCTTCTAGAAACAAATGATTCTCAGCAAACAAACCAGAATACGAATTTTCTGTGGAAATTATTGGAAGAGAAAACCCAGAAGAAAATCGGAAAATATTACTCGGAAGAATTGATACGACAGGTGATATTTTGGCTTTAAAATTCCGGCTAAAAATTTCTCCTAAACGAGGCCATTTACGTGACCTCTCTCAGCCATATTTACTAATCTGCATCCATCGAATCGAAAAATTAAGAAATCCTAAAATTTATCAATGAACTCCATAGGTATTCGCAATTATATCAACGATTTGTGGATATTTTCACAATTTTTGGCGAAATTCTACCCTTAACGTCAAATTTTGCTACCCCGATCACCGCGTACGTGCGAGGACGCCATCACGGTAGTAGACGAAAGCTTGTAAAGCAAAGTGGAGTGAGTGTTTTGTGGCTCCGTATTTTTCGTGATTCTCATGTGGATTAATCGAGAAAATACGTAGGTAATAGTTTTTCGCATAGTTTATATCTTCAACTATATTAGAAAATCGTTATTAAGTGTGGAAATGCCAAGTTTAGTGTAAAAAAGTGAAATTAGTGGCGAGCTTCTTGTCAGAGGCAACGTAAGTGCCCGCCATGTTGAAAATTCGCTTTACAAACGAATTTCTCCTTTCGCTGGGCACTGTATTGTGTAAAATAACATTTTTCTCAATTAGTTTGATACCCATTTATGCGGTAAGTAAAGGTTATTGGATCTTTCCCGCCGTAACAACGTCAAAACCAATCGGATCGAATCAAGTAGATGCAACCGTTGTTCTACTAACTGTTCTATAAAACATTACCGCCAAGGTTTTCTACGCTTCACAATAAACTATCGGAATCAAAAGCACGCGTTTTTGGCAAAATTATTAAATACAGCCCTTAAACACATGTTTTGAGTTTGTAAACAAGTCTGACAATGTCTATCTAGGTACGTGACGCCGACAAAAAGGGGGTTCATGAACGCTTTACCCGTAGTTTGGTTGATGCGAGGGTTGATTTATTATAACTTTATCGCAAACTCACTGTTTTCTGGGAATGTTGGGCCAAGGGGCAAGGGGGTGTGGCAGTGATCCCCAAAAAATAAGTTTATGCTTTTCCCAATGAGTCACTGTTTAGATAATAGAAAACTGTTTTTGAGTGCTTTGCCACCTAGTATAAATTGATTGGTAATCATTGGTGTTTGGGTTTGTAGGTTATGTATTTAAACGTATTAAATCTGTTGTGAATCTCCGTCAGTTCATACGGAAAATGTTTAATTCAATTGGCTCCATTAAACTCCTTTAAAATCATCTAATCCGGTGTATTTTGTCTGTTGTATGTTTGGCGCCCTTTTTGTTCTCTACCTGTGAGTGGATGTGGGTATGCTAATTAGCTATTTTCAAAAGCTTTTGACCTAACCTGTTTTTAATGGTACGTCATCTGTCCATAATTTCCAATATCACAAGTAAGTAGTAGGTAGGTACATACTCCATAGTACTACCAACATATTTGACTAACCAAAAAGTCAAATATGTTTTATCAAATGTGGCGTCATTGTTTTTTTGATGTTTCTATTTTTATACGATCGACAAAATCTGCGGATGTCAAGTTCATGTTGAGTTTATTATTTGAGATCGTTAAATACAGAATAAAATATTTTTCTTGGGTCTATCACACTTGGAAACACGAATTTGCCATTTTTGAACCTTGCATAGAGTGATATTGATAGATAAATTTGTGTAAAATTCACTACTTAGTGCAAAACATAGTATAATAAACAAGAAGTAGCGACAGCTCACGTCAAACCCCTTTCTGACTCAATGACAAAAATTCGCCTCATTTGTACCCTAACATTTTGGAATGTAAAACTGTTTTCTCGAGTGTTTTCTAAATCAAGACTTTGAAAATCTTGAACGTAGCTCAAGTTATGATTTTTTTTATAGAACCAACATTGTCGTTTGCATAAACTTCCAAAGTTTTTCCAAATTTTCCCCCTGTATATTTTTTAGTGTATTTTGTTTTGTAGAAAATTTTGTGTACCTGGAATTCATTGATCTTGAACGTAGCTCAAGTCATGATTTTTATACAGACAACTCAAATATTATAGTACTTAATTTACGTTACTGAGCCGGTAAGTGACTTTTCAAATTACGAGTCAAGATGTTTAATTTCTAGACGAGTAGTTTAATGACATTTAACGGCTGTGTATCGTACAATGCTCTATTTCATACTTTTTAATCGATTAAAAATAAAAAGTGCTCTCTTATTGTCAAAGCACTCGTTGGGATGGCGGTGGGGGCAGTCCGTCTCTCATACTAACCATAAGATGGCGCCAGCCAAACCATGTCACCAGTTAGGTAATATACAGTGTGACCCATTTGTTTCCGGGTCACCGGATATGCTTTAAGGGCGGGAAAGACACTTTGCGAACGTTTTAGGAACAATATTTTTTCTACAAGCGTTCACAGATTGGACACGAAAAACTATAGATAATATATTATTTGAACGCACATGAAAACATAGAACAACTTGAGGATAATGATTATTTATGGTTAACAATATTAATATTGAAAGAACAGTTTGTGGCGGCAGCTGGAAATTGGATAATATGAGTATAATCAAAATCATAATTGATTAATTTATATTTGAAATGCATGGGCATGTCCGATGTTCTCAAACTTTCCTATTTTGTCGCCTTATACCCTGCTATTGGCAACACTGTCTTAATTTGACATGACACTCGTAGACAGCTGCGTCAATCGCATAAGATCAGCCAGTCTTCGTTTAATCGTTTATACTTTTATAAATTTGATTCTCCGTTTTTAGTTTGTATACATGATCAGGTTTTTTTTATGCCAATATGCGAATGCGTATTGCGTTTTTAACGCAAAAAAAGAATTATGTGTTTCATTTTGACTGAAAAGGGAACAGTAACAAGAACATTATAAGGTATAAGGAGAGCACTACTCACATGGATGTAACTCTAGACATTTATTACGGTTTTGTACCAACCTTTCCGTTTAACATTATTTTGTGCATTACAAAGTGCATTATCTACATATTATAATATGTTATCAACAGTTTGGTTGGTATGGAAACAAAGTTTAAAACAACAAATTGGTAGGTAGTTATTTGAGTTGACATTTAAGTGCGGGAAAATTGAGATTTGAGTGCGGGAAAAGGTTACTTTACACACGCAAATGAGTGTGCGAAGTAGTTACTTTGCGCACGCTCGTAGAAAAATATTTTTTTTCTGGCACAACCACTTATCCCAGCGAAATTTCTCAAGAGAGAGAAAAACTCGCCAATACATTGAACTATCAGATAAAAGCATCTGAACTACCTATCTAAAAGTCAAAGCACATAACTGCATGTGACGTCACGTTGATAACACTTCCGGTTAATAACAACCGGTCGCTATAGAAACGCAAAACGTTATTTCATGGTCCAAGACAAGGTACCAAAAATTATCAAAATCGATCTGCACGTTTTCGAAAAATGTGGGAAAACCAAATTTTGTTTGAATCTTTGACGCCCTCTGTAGGCTTAACGAAGCATTTTTGGATATAGGTAAGTTTGCCTAGGTCGCCTTATTTTTGGTCAAGGAATTTGTGGATAAACGTTGTACAGTCATTTCAGGGACACCCTGTTTAAGAACCTACAAACGTCATTTTTGCATGAAAACTAAAATATCTCAAAAACGCTTTAACCAAGGCTTATACCTATACTTATATGATATATGACATCATACATCAAATCTGCCTAGAATATTACGTAGAATCCAAAAATGTTATAAGGATGTTCCATTTGAAACAAGCTTCCGGTATAACCGGAAGTCGCGTAATGTCCCTATTATTTCATTTGAAAAGAGCATCTCCGAAAATCTCTCCCTACAAATTTTCAGAATCCCAATCGCTTTTTTTCCCGAGATATTCTGATAGGCCACTTACTGCGAACCCTGTATTATCATAATATCATGTTTGGTGGTCATTTTCTATCAGTTCCATCAATATTTGTACAGTGTTTCCCATTTTCGTTGTTTTTGCGGGGTACCATCTCCCCTTTGAATAAAGAGAGAATTTAGGTTTTCGCTATGCTGTGCGACTTTTTAGAGAAACCAACGATGCCACAAACAAAATTTTCATAGCGCACTTCGTTTCTGATAACCAGGGCGAAATTGAAAATTGTCCTTTTTCAGTCACCCCTTGTTTCTCAGCTGTCATGATTATAATTTAGATAAAAAGCCATTTTTATAGAGTTTTTTGCATAGAATCTAGTGGTGTAATCAGATTATTTCCAGAGGCAACCGATTCGATTTTTATAGTAAGTAGAAGGAACGTCAAAAGTTATCAATTTCATGTTGAATTAATTATCTCAACTTCTTAACATCAGTAACGATGATTTGGAGAAGGCATCTCCATCTATTGGTGGTAATGAGATTTATTATCAACATCAATAAAAGATTGATAAAGTCAAGTATAAATGTTTTCACCAACATAACATACTGGTTTTTCAATATTATAATATTTTCGACACGATAAATAGGTACGGTAAAACCAAGGGTGAAACACTAGGTGTGTTTTTTATGCTCCACTATTGCACACTTTTCTACACTACAACACTCAGTGTGGCTTTGTTTGTGAAATTTTTGTCTGTTTTTCAGCATAGTAGTTTAGTGAAGATATTCTATCCCAAAAAACAGACAAACATTTCACAAACAAAGCCACACTGAGTGTTGTAGTGTAGATAAGTGTGCACTAGTGGAGCATCATAACAAACACACCTATTGTGTAGCTCCTTCAATCTTCAATTGTAACATTCCAAATAAAATCCAAGGTAACATTGGCTTTGTTCAAATTTCGTTCGAATTATAGAATTAATTTCAGGTAAAAATTACATGTTCTTGTGAAGGTGAAGTTTGTTTATTCCGAGATCATTAAGTTAGTAAATGTCCAGTGTTTCATCGTTTGATATTTCCTTTATAAAAAATCTGCTGTTGTCAAATACAGGGTGAATTAGTTTTGATGTCGGTAAAACTGTTGGATGTTACAAAATTTTCTTCTACTGGCAAATTTTTACTTAAAAACTTAAAATGCAAATATGTATCTCTAAAACGGTCAAAGATGGCCAAGAGGAAATAAAAAATGGGGGTTGACATTTGAAATGAGGAAGTTGGTCTTACTAGCTTCTTCCGGTGTAACCGTACCTACTTAAGTGATGGAAAACTGCCAATATAGGTACTAAAAAAGTACTTCATGGTCAAGAACCTTTATAGGTTCTTTGTGTTCATTTTTATCATTATTTATCATTTTTGTATCATTTTTACTTTTCCATTTATGGCTAATTCTCCCTTTTATAGATACACCTTGTGTACCTAGTACCTTGACTCGTAGCAGTCTCGAACTATCCCGGAGAGTCTCCTTCCATCCATAGAAATCTCTAGAAACTATCGAAATGGCCTGTCAATTTGGACACACTTTAACAGTCAGTATTTATCGAGGTATTTATTAAAATGAATTTAATACCTACTCACCTCGATAAATACCTTCTTACTTACCAGTACCTTACCCCACTCACCACAGTTTTGATTTTTTGATCAATTCAGGCCAAATATGAATAATCATTTATTTGTGCTACCTATAAGTTTTTATTTTTTTATAATCTGATTTGCGAATAATGATGTGCTGAATTAGCGTGAATGCGATCACGGGTTCTAAAATTTTTTCCCGCACAAAAATGAGAATCATGATACCATTAATGTGTTAACCTAATTTATTGTTGTCAATCAAGTTGTGAATACTGGAATTAATAATACATAAGTAATGTATGCTAACGTATCTTGTACCCACGATGCATAGATAATAATTCAAAACATTGATTTGGTTGATCAATTATTATGAAAGTCCTACACGGACCGCTCCTAAAACCGGGCAATTAGGTATTCCGGAACCAATTTTCCAGGTAGGTATTCATTATACAGGGTTAGGAGAAATTACCAGAACGGTCGAATTAATTGAATGTCCTTGAAAAGCTCTTCAAAAGTTAAGACTTGAAAGTGCAGACCGTTTTTCTCTTTCTCAAACCGTTTGGGTTTTATAGCATGTCAAAGATGCAAAAATGTAATTTATAAAACGCGATAACTCGAAAACGACTAGATTTGGGAGCATTATGTATGATACATTTTTTTCTTAAAATTGAAGGAAGAATTGAAATATTCATCAATATAAAGGGGGTTCCATTTAAAAAAATGCAACTTTCATCTGCCATAACCTTATGACCGACCCTGTAAATTCCAATTCATCACGGATATGTAGATGTATTAACTCCTCACAACTTTTATATGAGAATTTTTTTTTTAACTCGTGTATCTTTTGAAATAATCGACCGTTCTGGTAATTTCTCCTAACCCTGATTTATGTCCATGCTCTCATAAGCGAACGGAAAGCAACAAACCTTGGTTGAGAGTGCGGACACGACACCACAGTTATTCGGTGACGAAACTATAACAATGGACGAACGGCCCATGAAAAATGACGCGATTAGACGTTTGCCTGCTACCACACTTAATATGGCAAGGAGCCAGATCTTAGAAACTAGGCATCCCAGAGACTTGCGGAAAAAAATTACTGGGTGATATGGAATAGAGAAAATGCTGTAAATATATCAGAAGTTCCCAAGATAGCCACAAGATGGCGTAACGGTGCTATCAAAACACAAAATTGCTGTTTTTTCGTGATTTTTAAATAGAAAAAAATATACCTAAATTAGTGGAATTCATTGGATTCATTGAGAAATTTCCTTCAAATTTGTTTTTTTGATTTTTTTTCTAGCATGTCAAATAAGACAGGTATCAGCTGTCAAACCTTACAACGCATGAGCCGCTTTCTTCCAAATCGATTTTTCTGATAATGATTCATTTTCACATGATTCGTTCTTTTGAGCATGTTACGTTGTCACGTGATTTTTTGATCCAATCGCGTTTTGATTCGGGAATCAGTTGCGAAGGAAAGTGGCTAAGAATGCTCATCACTTTGAAACAACCCAACCGATTGACTCGTTCTTGGTGTCATTTTCAAGAGGAGGCTCTCCTCTTCCAAAATTTTGAGATTTCAAATGATTCCGTTCAAAACAGACGATTATATTCAGTATAATATGCGGACGACGGACATTTTCTGAATTTACTTCAAATTTTCAAATGCAAAGGTATTATACTGATAATTGTTCGTCTGAATTCTCGACAAAATTCCGCAGAACTTTCATGTATTACACTTGTTTCTTGATTTCGAAATAGAAAGCTACCTACAGCAAATGCCAAACAACTTTCGGCCTACGTCATAATTGCCACCAAGCACAATGTTATGAAGTTTACTGGTGGCCAAATTTGGTCACCAGCAAATCACATAATAACTCGCTCGGTGGCGATTATGACGTGAATCAAAAGTTGTTTGGCAATTGCTGTACCTATACGCTTTTCTGTAATTTGATGTTAAATAGAAATACTATTCAAGATGCCCTCGTAAAGAAGATATCAACAAATTTTTGCGTTACCTAGCAACCACACAGTCACTGTTTTATTTCCAACAAATTATATCTTCAATAGGTAATAGGACTTTTTTGCATTAAATAATTAGAAGTGTCGAATTTAAAAAACAAAATTTTGTTTTTTTCTGGACAATGCTGGATCACATTTAAGAGATCTTAATTTACAACATATCAGAATCATACTTTCACCTTCTCACTACATTCGTTTGTCAATCCGTGGCCAGAATCAATTAATGTTGGTGAAGCAATCATTCATTTTATCCTCAATTTTATCAAAACTCATGGGACAAGATCGAACGAAAATTTTGTCTAGAATTAATATCTGAAATAAAAAATGGGACTTTACTTTCCCATATAAGGCCAATTATTTCTCCCTTCAAAAGAAAGACCCTGTATACCTTATACCACCAGGCTGATTTGACGTCACTGCGATCGTGCTGGAAAGGTGAATAACCTGCAGGGGCCCGATTCTTGACCGATCGTATCGCTCAAGATCACACGTGCCGCTATCGAAATCGTTCGCATGTCATTCTTGAGAACTCGACTCATGAAAGAGTACTCGAATTTGACAACGAGCGGGTTGTCTCGCTCGCATCATACAGCATAGTTTTCGCAAGACTTATTTGTGGCTAGAAATTTTTTTTTCTACGAGCGTGCGCAATGTAGCCACTCCGCACACTCATTTGCGTGTGTAAATTAATATTTCCCGCACTAGTGCGGGAAATTTTTTTTCCGAACTCAAATGTCAATTTTCCCGCACTCAAATAACTACCTACCAGTTTGTTGTTTTAAACTTTGTTTCCATACCAACCAAACTGTAGATAATGCACTTTGTAATGCACAAAATAAGGTTCTTGTTACTGTTCCCTTCTCAGTCGAAATGAAACACATAATTCTTTTTTTGCGTTAAAAACGCATTTGCCAGTAACGTAAACAAACATTTATAATGACGACTTTCAATCGGCATTTGTGAGTTGTTCTTGCTTGATTTTGGTGCAAATTACATACTGTGTTTTTTGGAAATTTTCGAAGGATTTGAGCTGAATATTGGCATAAAAAAAACCTGATCATGTATACAAACCACGGATACAAACGGACAATCAAATTTTTAAAAGTATAAACGATCAAACGAAGACTGACTGACTGGACTGACTGATCTTAAGCGATTGACGCAGCTGTCGAGAGTGTCATGTTCGGTGTCATGTCAAATTGAAAGAGTGTTGCCAATAGCAGGGAATAAGGCGACAAAATAGGAAATTTTATGAACAGTCATCGGACATGCTCTTGCATTTCAAAAATTAAATAAATCAATTATGATTTTGATCATACTCATATTATCTAATTTCCAGCTGCCACCACAGACTGTTCTTCCAATATTAATATTGTTAACCATAAATAATGATTATTATCAAGTTGTTCTATGTTTTTGTGTGCGTTCAAATAATATATTATCTGAAGTTTTTCGTGTCTAATCTGTGAATGCTCGTAGAAGAAATATTATTCCTAAAACGTTCGCAAAGTGTCTTTCCCGCCCTTAACACATTGCCTGCCACGTCAGTTATACAGTGCGGCTCAAAAGGTCCCCCCCTTTTTTTTAATGTGTGCACCAAAAATTTTGAAACTTGGCATACTTTAATTGCTGTCGAAATACTACTTTTTGATGTTACTGACGTACTTTAAGTATTCAAGATGGCGACTGGGTACCATTTTGAAACATTTTTTTAAATGGAAAGGGGGGTCGTGTGACACATCATTCGAAAGGTCTTATCGAGTAGATTATTGTGTGAAAATTTCATAGGATTAAACGCATCCGTGCGGATATGACAGCCTGCCAAACTTTTAGTTTTTAAAAATTTCGTTTACATCAAGTTTCAATTTTTAACGAGCTGACACATCAGATTCCGGAAAAATGATGGTGAACCTGAGCAAAACAGTACAGGTTAACAAATAGGAATGCTGATACAAAGCGGATAATAAATTTCAAGATGATAAAAAAAATTTGGAAAGCATTTATTAGCATTATAATACTAAAATCTAAATTAAGATGGAGAAACAGTTTCCACACTACCTCGCCACAGCACTAAAGTTTAACCAAATGTGAAAATCTTGAAACGATATGAGCCAGTTGTTTGATTATTGTGTTAATTAGGAAGTGTTACAAAAATGCCTAATTCGCGTCCCCTCGCAGAAAAAATTGAAGCAATTTTAATTTATGGCGGAAATTGTTATTTCCATGAGACGGAAAGAATCTTCAATGAGCGCTTCCCGGACCGTCCGATATGCAAGAAATATCTTCGCGAATTAGTGCGGAAATGTATCGAGACTGGTAGTGTTCATAGCTTGAAGAATCAATGGCGACCATCTATTTCGGAAGATAAACAAATTGCAATCATTGGTGAGATGGTGGTAAATCCTGAACAGTCGACTTCTCAGGTTGCAGACATCTGTGATACTTCGTCTGCTTCTGTAAAACGATTGCTGAAAAAACAGAAATTTTATCCTTATAAATTTCAAATGGTGCACCAGGTTGACTGAAGATGATCCTGACAGACGTGTGGAATTTTATGAAATTATGACCGATAGAATAGGCCGAGAACTGAGATTCAAAATATTTGTTTTAGTGACGAGTGTACTTTCTTTTTAAATGGCCGTGTACACTGGCAAAATGTTCGTTATTGGAGCGACGTAAATCCGCATGTTTTTACGGAAACCCACACGCAATATCCCGAAAAGGTTAACGTATGGGCTGGCATATTGGGGAACCATATTGTTGGTCCTGTTTTCATTCATGGAAATTTGACAGGGGACCTGTATTTGAACTTGTTAGAAACTACAATAGACCCTTTCTCGATATATTTTCATTGGACAAAATTCCATAAAAATCATATTTTTCTACTTGGTGTTGGTTGTTACGCCCCCTAGCGACCATTTCAGAAACTTGAGAATATTTTCCAGGTTTTTCTCTTGGCCGTTTTAGTCATAACATTTTTTGCCGCAAGCCTCTACGATAAATAGTTTCCGAGAAACGGTACCTCGCATTCTTAGTTGGCCACCCTGTACAAGGGGAAAGTCATTGTCCAAACTTTGTAGTTGACAAGCTGATAACCTAAGGTACCCAAAACTCAAAATGATGTAACTTAGCTTGGGTAGGGTTTTTTACTCGATTAACAGATAATTACCGTCTTTTCAAAAAATACTTTGTCTCAGCAGATATCTTGGCAGATATTTACCGGAAAATACTATACTAAGAAGTCTTATTCGATAAATTTTCAACGCTCAGCAGCATATTTGGAGAAAAAAATGTGGATTTCGGCACTTGTAATTATAAGAAAAACATTTTTCAATTAGCAATTGGTCAAAATACAACGAAGACATAAAAGGATCGAGATCTGACCATTATCGGGTAGCATTCAAAATATTACAAAAAATGCGTTACTCTGATCTGATTAGGTTGAAAAACAATACCACTAAGATATTTGCGCTCGGAATAACCCTTCTCGAAGCTGAATCAATTTGAGGGAATGAGATCTTCCTACAAGCGGAAAGAGACCAATCCGGCCAATCCCTGTCACTCAGGAAACCGCATTGTGGTCAATCATTATTTTGGATCTTTTTTACTGAAAGTTCTTAATTTAAGTCCTTCCTTTCTTGAATAACTTCTAAACTCTGTGAATCAGATGTCATCAACTTTATCCAAACCCATAAGTACCTTTCTAACCGAGCTTCTGACGTTTCAAAATTTTCAACTTCACATGCGTTTAAAAAAACATATCAGAAGATTTCATAACCGTAAAATGATAGTTACTCATTAGAAGATAAACAAAAGTACATCCTAAGATTATGAAAACAATAAACCATTATTCAACCATTGAATTGAATGAATCAAAGATTAGGTATCTATTCCTAGATAGTGAAACAATACTTGTAACCTGTAACAACTCATTATCCACCTGAACAATGTTGAGGTTTTTCACGATAATTCCTTTCAACGTTGGTAACTTTGCACTTATCTTATTCTGATTCAGCGACTCTGGAACACACTATCAACATGGTCTTGCTCGATCGTTCATGTTTATGAGTCAGTTTAGTCGTGGTGGTAGTTGGATGAACAGCTGTGAGTCCGGTAGGTTAGTGATTTTCAACCAATCATTTTTATTTTGGTAAATCGAAACATGACAAAAACTTCGGTTTATTTTTATGTTTATTAAAATGTCGAATATCGCCGAGCTATGATATATTTATATTTGAATTTTAGTGAAAATCCTAGTTAATCCTAACATTTAAGTCAATGTTTTGAAATCTAAATCCAAGAAGGGCACAATTTTCAAACGAATTTTGAAACTCTTAGGGCCGATATTGCAATGTCCACTTGAGATTTAAGTACATTTAAAGGTTTATTTGGACCTTGAAACTGTCTGCCGTAAGAACTTGAATGAAAAGAGTGACGCAATCGAAATACGGCACTTTCGGTAGACAGTTTTAAAATTCACATTAACTGTAGGTGTACCTTCGGTAAAATTTCACTTAATGTGACTTTGAAATATATCGGCCCTTGGTTCTTCTGAAATGGAATATTAATTATTGTACATTGTGAAGGACAGAAACAAGTGGAAGGAATTTGTGAGAAACTTATAATAAGATAACCGCCCTACACCATTGTATGGTAAAAGGGTTTCAGATAATATATATATAAATTGTGAACTCTAACATCAGCTGGTTTCTGCAGAAACTTCACCTTATTCTACTTGTTTTCTTAATTCTAACGAAGGCACAATGTTAATATTTTGACTATCATTCGAATTTCGATTAAAATACCGATTGAAACTCTACAGGATGTCCCGGAAAATGTGAGAAATCCCTCGGATCCTGGAAGAACATGAGAAAAGATGTTAAATTCCTATGATTCTTTTCCCTAGAGGCTCTCCCTACGGAAATATGGCCACCTAAAGGGTGTCGGTTGAAATTTCCTTTCGCAAATAACTTTCAAAGTACTCAATATAATTTAATGAAAATTTAGCAACCTAGTCCGCCCCTGGTAATCTGAACAAGGTAAATGTGTTTCAAGGCCACTATTTTAACAGGTCCTTAGTAGTGTTCATCATACTAAATCTTCATTAAATTTTAAATTGTAGGTATTGAGTACTTTAAAAGTTATTTGCGAAAATTCTTTTTTACCGGGGACCTTTGGGGGTCATATCTCCGTAAGTAGGGCCTCTAGGGAAAATAATAATTATTGGAACTCATCATCTTTTCTCATGTTTTACCTGTATCCGACGGATTTCCCACATTTTCCGGGACACCCTGTATAAATCGATGAAAACAGCGACATCGTTACCCTTCAAGACCAAGTATTATATTCTTAGTTTCAATTGAAAATATAGGCTCTCACAGGGGCTCTTACTAGTATACTGTGAATTCATTGTTGATACCTTCAGTTTTATGGGAAGAACAGTAAAGCTATAAGAAAAATTGTGGCAAATAGCTTTAGTGCGCCATGCATACGACAATAAATACTCCGAATGTTCTTGGAAGGATCTTCTGGAATTCCAATTGGAAGTCCAAGAGATACAGAATGTGGTACCTCGGATTCACCGAATATTAACTAAAGCCAAGAAGGTTCACTCGTTGTCAAAAGTGGCTCCGGCTTGCCGCATTCCCAGTCCCGCTCAGGTCCCAACATCATGGCAGTTGTCGCCGATCGGAAATTCCGACTGATATACGTCGTTGGACTTTCGTACACCGCTTGTAAATCGATCGCCTTTCTCCAACTTGTCTCCCTGTTCTGGGTCGGTTTTCGGCCGGATTTTGTTCATGATTTTAGGCATTTCGACAAATCGCTCTAGAGACACGATTTTCAAAGAAGCCGAATACAGAATACAGGGAATGAACCAACTGTATATTCTATACACTGTGACTGAGGTCTCATGATTTGACAATTGTCCGGATAATAATAATTTACGGACACTTCTATGTGAAGCTTTCCACATTTTCTGTTGATTTTTTTACTAAGAGATAACCCATCTGAAAGTCTTTGATATATGTTTCAATTTTTGTATCTTTATTTTCAGAAACAAGATACCATGTCCTTTTCAGCCTAGTGCAGGTCCATCCCAAGTATGGGATATATCTTATGCCCGTTGACATTCCACACCAGCTCTTGATAGGCCCTGGTGGTTTACATTTGCTAAACTATAGGTAAGATATTGATTTTCTATTATTCGTATTATTACCTGTAGACTAGACTAGCCAAAGGTGCGCCAGCGTTACATAATTATTATTAAGTATACAGGGTGTGTCACGGTCTATGGTACGTTAGACGTTTACGGAAAACTAGACATAGGATCGACCTGAAAATTTGGCTGAGCCCATAATCGAGTATGATCTATATTTTAAAAATATTTTCAGTTTTGCAGTGTTGCCGCTTGTTTCCAAAAGTCGTAACAACTTTCTTATTTTAAATGGACCACCCTGTATATTATTATTTGTTTGGATTCCCTGACTGATTCTAATCACTTTTGCTTGATATACTCCTTTACCTACCGGCAGCGGTTTTCGAGATATAAATTAATTTATAATATTTTTGTCGTAAAACACATCAGTGGATTGAGTTCAATAATTTCGTACTTGAAAACGGTGGAGAGTTGAAGTTGCTATGCCGACTAGAGGAAGGTAGGTTTATACAGGGTGTTACAAATTCGATGGGATAGCATTGCTAATTCTTAAACCATAAGAGATACAGCGTCGGTTAAATGGAGCATGCGCATTTTTATGCTCAACAAAATGCCGTTTCGAAATTTGAAAAATTCCGACTACTTCCGAAGATATCCGGATAAAATCAATTTTTTCAAAATTCTTTTTTATTTCCTCCTGAGTTAGTTTGAATGAATTATTGAAAACGAGTGGCACATTTTCATGGCCACTTTTTCTCCTCTTGAAGGTAGGGTGGTCGGAATTTATATCCGACGTTTCGATTTTCCGCAACCATCATCAACTTAATTTTTTCAAATACAAACCCAACTTTTTTTATGCATTTTTGGATAGCTCCTGACTTCCTGAACATCATGATGTGTCACACTTGTCATTCCAAAATATGCAGAATTATAATCCGAGATTTTTCAAAATCAAACCACTTGATCTCTTTGTAATGCAATGCGCGTATCGTAGTCATGGTAACAATAACAACTTGTCACGCCTATGAATAGTTTTGATGATCAAAAACTAGTCGAGAAACTGTTTTTAAGCTGGAGTTTTATTATTCAAGCTCCAAAACTATCCACAGGCGTGACAAGTTGTTATTGTTACCCTACCTTCAAGAGGAGAAAAAGTGGCCATGAAAATGTGCCACTCGTTTTCAATAATTCCTTCAAACTAACTCAGGAGGAAATAAAATAGAATTTTGAAAAAATTTATTTTTTCCGGATATCTCCGGAAGTGCTCCGAATATTTTAAGTTTTTCAGCAGCATATTATTGAGTGCCAAAATGCGCATCTTTGCCTCCATTTAACCGACGCTGTATCTCTTATGGTTTAGGAATTAGCAATGCTATCCCATCGAATTTGTAACACCCTGTATGGTTCCAATGGAGAAACCGATCTGTAAATATACAGGGTGCTTCAAATTTATTACCTATATAGTATAGGAGTATATCAAGCAAAAGTGATTAGAATCAGTCAAGGAATCCAAAAAAATTATAATATACAGGGTGGTTCATTTAAAATAAGAAAGTTGCCACGACTTCTGGGTAGAAGCGGCAACACTGCAGAACTGAAAATATTTTTAAAATATAGATCATACTCGATTATGAGCTCGGCCAAATATTCAGGTCGACCCTATGTCTAGTTTTCCGTAAACGTCTAAGGTACCATAGACCGTGAGACACCCTGTATATACACCCCTCGCATTGTATACCCAATAATAGCAGTTGATAAAATGTGTTTTATCATTGAAATAAAATTGTTGGTGTTTTTCGACTTATCTCTCTGTTTACCGCTTTTCGACTGGTACAAAAAAATCGCATTGGAACGTTCTGGGATGGTTGTCTTCTTCAAATAATTATGACAAAAAAGTAAGAATTCACCAATATTGTTTCCGTTGAAATATCGTTGGAAACATGAGAACGGCATTATCTGCAAAATCCTAGTTTTGCAGTGCAGTATCAAATGGAAAGTTTCAATTTTCAGCCGTCCGAAAAATCAACTTCAACCGGATTTCGGTCATTTCTACTGTACCACCTTCGGTCAAGGCCCTGCTCTGTATTTTGACGCCAAATATAATATTCTTCAAGGGCGAGTTCAAGGGTACTTCAAATACAGTTACGTCCTTATTTCAGTGCACGCTTTGGATTATGGATTATCATTTTAGTAATGTTTCTTGGCCTTTTCGCTTTTCACTGGCTTACAGAGATTAATGAAAATTGTTGTTACAATAATAAAGTATTGTGATTATTATAGCAATCTGCAAAGATCGAGGCTTAATTCAGATCCGACACTCTCATAAGAGCCAATATAAAACTCTTGTATAGATCTGACGTATATATAGATCATATCATTTTGGGGCAAACAAGGAAATTAAATAAAGTTATTTCTAACATTTATCGACACATTTAGATTGAATTGCAAATGTATCAAACATTTATTGATAATATCAATTCAAATTCGATGCATTTGATCGAACATCAATCATTTATAATAATAATTATTGATCTTGAATAGTGTACCCAATATTATTATCCAATCAAAAACAGATTGATCAAATTCAACCAATGTATTAGCTGTGTACGAGGGCAGGTAAGGGTACGAACCAGTTCAGAACTAATTCGCATGAGCAGTTGATCGTGATATTGTAGCAATTGCGCATGTAGTGCAGTCATTTGGTGCGAAAACGAGGGGTTACCTGGAATGTTTTTCGGGAGTTTTGAAAATTTGTGATTTTATAGATCTCTATGTGCTCTTTCCGAATTTCAACTTTGCCCCCTCGTATCTTTGCCACTCGCGCCGCGATATTCGAAGAATGGTTCCCAGAAGCAGTTTTTTTGACAATATCTCTTTTCCGCCTCATTTCACGATGAAAACATGTAAACATGTATATGAATCTATAGAACATTTTTTACAATTCATGTGATAATTTTTTTTTGTAGAATTAATAGTCTTGACGTACGAGCGCCGCAAATTTTAGTTCAACATGCGTTTTGGCCGTAAAACAAATTCCAACACTACCTTGAGTTAGAATGTGCGACGCGTTTTTTTTTAATCGAGGTATCCCCAGTGGACCTCACAATGGACAATTTGCACATTTTTTGAAAATATGAAAAATATAAGGATTAGTAAGTACTGATGCCATTGATGTTTAAAAAATCAAGCTACGACCTCTAATAATGTAGTAATCACCGATTAAAGAGCGCCAATCAGCATCCACTACGTCACAGAATACACTATCTATCGCCGTCTGACGTATTAACTGAGATGACTCTCTCTCTCTCGGAAGGGTAATATGGCCCCACCTCTTTTGCGATCATGCAGTGAAATTCGCGTTTTCTTTTTCATTTATTTAGTATATTTTTGGGTATTTCGGAGAAATTTTTTCGCTAGTGACTTTCAAATAATGTCTAGAAAACGTATATAAAATTTCAACTCATTTGAAAATGTATGCAAATTGTCCATTCCAAAATGTATCGTATTCTGCTTTGTATCGCTGTTCTTCATTGACCAATTCCACGATTGAAAAAAACCGTTGCACACTCCACCCCAAGGTAGTGTGGGAATTTGTTTTTCGGTCAAAACGCATGTTGAACTAAACTTTGTGGCACTCGTACGTCAAAACTATCCATTATACCTACGAAAAAAAAGTTATTACATAAATTTTAGGAAACTTTCTATAGTTTCATTTTGTATACAGGGTGACAATTTAAGAAGGACCAGCATTTGATTCTGTCCAAACCAATGATAGTATGAAGATTTGGCGAGACACGTCAATTTAGATATCGAGGGGACAACTTTTGAGGTATCTGTTGTTCTTCTGGAACCAACCTTCTCCCGCCCAGAGTAGCTACCCCCAAAATTTCAAATAGCAACCCCTACTTATTTTGCGATTTTTGAAATTTTCACGTTATTCTCCAGACGCTACATCTCTTTTTTTTTTTCAAAATTGAAGTTCCTAACCTCACAAAAATGTTCAAACGAACAGGATTAATATATTCCTTGAACTGATGATAGAATGAAAATTTGGTGAGACACGTTAATTAAGATATCGAGGGGGACAACTTTTGAGTTATCTATTAATTTTCTGGATTCAACCCCCTCACTCCCAGGGTAACTACCTCTCAAATTTCAAATAGCAGCCTCCACTTATTCCGCGATTTTTGAAATATTTATGCTATTCTTGATTTGATAAGTTGCATCACTTTTTTCTAAATTGGACAACACAATCCCACAATTGTTTCCATCAATAATTATAATTTCTTAAACTGATGACGGTATGGTGATTTTGTGAAAGATATCAATGCAGATATCAAGGACAACTTTTGAGGTGTTAGCTGTCATATTACTTGAAGCCCCCTAACCTCCAGGGCACCTACCTCAAGATTTTGAATAAAACCTCCTTTTTCTTTTGTGATTTTTGAGTTCCTCATGTATCTCTAGATAAATTCCGTTTCCTTTTATTGGAATTCTCAATTTCACGAACAGAACAATTTTGAGGTTATGTACTTTATTTTTGAAAAAAAAAATGATGTAGCTTATTGAGAATTACATGAAGATTTCATAAATCGCGGAATTATTGGAGGCTGCTATTCGAAATTTCAGGGGTAGTCAACCTGGGAGTGAGGGAGCTGAATCCAGAACATGCATAGATACCTCAAAAGCTGTCCCCCTCGATATCTAAATTGACGTGTCTCGCCAAATCTTCATACTATCATTGGTTTGGACACGATCAAATGCTGGTCCTTTTTAAATAATTGTCACCCTGTATACAAAATGCTGCAGTTTTCCGATATTTTATCAACAATGAATGAAGACATTCCTATAGACTTGCATGAACAAATGTTCTAAAATTCCATTTTGTCCCAATTTACACAATGTTCCATATTGGGCAAATTATTGAGCTCGAACACAGTTTGGAGGCGGAAGTATCATGGTGTGGACTGGGGTATCACTACATGGCCGTAGAGATCTTGTATTAATATAAAATGGGAAATCAAACACATGCTAGGATTGCTGGGTAGACATGTTCGCAATAGGCATCTGGAAACCTTGCCTGACTTGCGAAAAGCACTTCTTGAAAAAAAAAAACAAACGATTATCAACAGGCACCAAAAGTATGCCATTCGCATGGCAGAAGTCATAGGGATACGATGTGACAATACGCGCTATTAGTTTAAAAACATTTTGTTCATGCAAGTGTATAAAAATGTTTTAAATTAAATTAATTTATTTAAATTATTTATTGTTGATAAAATATCGAAAAACTGCAGCATTTTCTTTGAACATCTGTATCTTGTCTCAAAAAGCAGTTAAATTAATGGCTGTACATGATCCCCTCCATCCGTACCAGTGGACCATAGCCGCGGCAGCAAAAACATACCCATACCAAGACACCCTCACCATAATGTTTGATGGTGGGTGTAGTATGCTTAGGGTTAAATCTTGCATCCACTGGACGTCTAACCCATCTCATAACATCAAATCCAAATAAACTAAATCTACTTTCATCTGACCATAAGATTTTTTTTCTCTGATTGTATCTCCAGTCTATGCTCTCAAACGAGCTTGTCGCTCTTTCGTCGGAATAAAAGTATTTTTCACTGCTTATCTCGCTGTCTCTTGAGGAATTTTGGCAACTAATAAATCTTCGAAGTTTTTTTTTCAACTATGGTAAACGCCTAACAATTTTTAATCTACGTCATCGATGGCACCAAGCGCGTTGTTATGTGATTTGCTGGTGACCAAATGTGGATACCAGCAAACTTCATAACAACGCGCTTGGTGGCAACGATGACGTGGATTCAAAGTAGTGTGGCGCTTGTATATTTTTTTCAGGCCCTTGACAAGAAAATTAGTTTGGCAACGTTGCTTATCAGACGGGCGGTATAAGTTTGAGAATTACAGTCTCGTCAACCAGTCTTTCATTCACCATCTGTTTAAGAAGCTAAAAGTCAGATAATTCAACAAAACCACAATTTTTATTCATTACTTTTTAGCTCTTTTTTAATAATCGAAGTTATTGTATCGTCGTCGTTTCTTGACAAATATGCAAACTTTCGAATCAATCTGAGCATTTGAAGTGGGTAAAAATCGAGTTCCAAGATTCCGTTCGGTATTTAGCTCTCTTTCTCATTTTCAGTACGTTATATCTTTTTTCTCTCGTGTAACGAAATTTCAAAACTTTACATTTTTTTCTAATTCACTTCCTATTCTCGCACAAATAACAGAACGCCCATTTAGCTCCCACCATGAAAGACAATAATAAAAAGTAATGCTGTCATGATCTTTTGTAGTACCCAGTCATTAAGTAACATGTTTCGTAATGTTCACTACCCCTCAAACGGCATCTCTAGTTGATTGTTCAATTTTATTTTGACTGTTGTATTTTCAAATTGGTTTTTATTAATATCAAAACTTATTTGGCAGGTTATACTTCTATGGAGATTTCCCATAAAATGTTGAAATATTAATGAACCATTTTGTAATTGATTATTCTAAAACTTATATGTAATTGATTTCTATATGGATATATTGGAATTTCAGACAAAAAAGACTCTTATAATATCATTTATCTTTGTGATATTACGAGTAGTTGAACAAATAAAACAATATACCTTAGTAGTTATTGTTAAGTCCCACGCTGGTGTTGATGCAGTCACGATTTTCTCGCATAGATTTTTGCTGACACGAAAAAGTCTAACAAATGCATGGTCAGAGAGGGTGAAAGGATTTCTTTGAGTCAAAACATCCTTTTTATTTCCATCCATTCTGCAGTGTCTTTTACATCTTCCTGAATGATATGTCATTCAATATTCAATATTATAATATCGCCCCCTTAGTGCAACAACTAGATAACTTGAAATTCATAGTTTTGAGAAAATTCACTTTAATGATTCGAAACGCAAAAAAAATACACCCGTGGACTGATCAAACAGACTTGATATCTATACAATACATGTTTCATATCAATTAAAGATTTGCTAATTTTGGACCCATTAGGTTTTATATCTTTGGTCAAAAACTTGAGATATATCTAGTTGTTGTTGGACATCTAGTCTTAGAAATAAAGTTATGTATTTATAACCACTTCCAATTAAACCCAAATCACCTACTAAATACAACTTTATTTGGAAAGAAAAATTAACACACATTAGGAAGTTTAAATAAAACCTAGAAGATTGCTCACTCAAGACCACTTGAATGTCATTAACACTGATGTAATTTTCGGAAATCTCCATGTTTTGAGACTTTTTACATTGATCCCTTTGAAGTGGGAGATTTTCAAAAAATGCCTTATACATAGGTACTATGGAAAAGCTGGAAAATAAGGTCGTCATATTTTTCTTTTATAAGAGGTAGTTGATACAGACTCTAGGTTATTGTTTCTAGGGGATATACGACATTTTTATATCAACACTGTTTGAAAACCACCGTAAAACAAACACCGTCTGGAAACTCAATAACCCCAGTGCTACAACTAGATATCTCAAGATGTCTAGTAATAGAATGTACATCTTGAAACTTGTCTATTTGTGATCACTCTTTAAATGAGTTTGGTTGCTCGTACGAGATATCTAGTTGCTGCATTAAAAAGAGCATACTGTATAGGTCAGATTTAGCTGGATAACTCAGAATACGTAAATTTCGAGTTATCTAGTTGTTGCACTAAGGGGACGAAATGATTGAAATCATCTACATCCATTATACAGAGTGTCCCTGAAATGACTACAACACTCAACCACAAATTCCTCAACCAAAAATAAGGCGATCTAGGCAAACTCACCCGTATCCAAAATTGCTTCGTTAAGCCTACGGATGGGCTAGAGATTAAAAAAAAAAAATGGTTTTCGCTACATTTTTCAAAAACGTGCAAATCGATTTTGATAATTTTTGGTACCTAGTCTTGGACCAAGGTTAATTGATCTACATATCAATTAACCTTGGTCTTGGACCATGAAATTAGGTTTTTTGTTTCTATAGCGACCGGTTGTAATGGACAATTGCATACATTTTCAAATGACTTGAAATTTTATATACGTATTCTAGACATTATTTGAAAGTCACCAGCGAAAAAATGTTTCCGAAATACCCAAAAATATACTAAATAAATGAAAAAGAAGACGCGAATTTCACTGTATGATCGCAAACGGGATGGGGCCATATTGAGTGGTATGAATAAAAACGAAGTACATGCATTAGCTAAAAGTATTAGTATTGTCTACTTAGTAAACTCTCCAAAACTAAGAAAGAACTTCATTTCGAAGTAGATACTTGTAAATTTTCCCGACGCTACCACACCGAGTAGCACCATTTGAGTATTTACTAGAACTTGAAGTACCGACTTCTTACAGTAGAAACTTCGTTTTGCAGAAGAAATTGTAGTATTTGCTTTACTTTGGTGAAGTTGGTGTAAGAGCAGCTTCTACGATTATATTTTTGTTTAAAATGGATGGAAAATGCAGAAGAAAAACATACAATGTGAGACAAAATATGATTTGTATCATCAAATATTCCGATAAGTAGCTGAAGTTAAGGTATAACTTGGCAATCATGTTTTAGTTCCATTTTTTTTTGTTTAATAGGGAAAACTTATCTTATCTAGCCTATACATTTCTGACAGAAGTGAACGAAACTAGGGGCTGTGTGTGCTTGAACACATTCAACGAATGGAAGTGTTTTCACTGTTTTTAGGGACCTCAGGTATGTTTGAATAGAAAAAGTAGAGTCTTGAAATGAAGTAGAGAAAATACTAGTCTCACATGCAATTTGCCACAAGAAAAAATATTGGATCAAATTTCCTGATACGGGCGTTAGTTTGAACAGGGCTAAAGATGAGTGGGCAGTACTCCATGCAGTACCTAACGTTATTGGTGCGATTAATTGCACCCACGTTGAGATTTTAAAACTCTCTGCACATGGTGACGAATACATACGTTGCCAAAATAAATGTACAAGCCACTTGTGACCGTAGAGAGATGTTTATCACCGTAGTTGCAACATGGCCTGGATCTGTCCATAACTCCAAAATACGGTACAATTCTTCCCCTTATCCTGTTATGTATGACAATCAAGAAGGAGTATTGGGTGATTTTGGATATGCTGATAAATCCATGGAAGCTCACACCGTTCCAAAATCCGGCAAGAAATAGAACAAATATAATGTTAATTGTTTATTTTTCATTTGAGACTCTTCTTACCACTTTAATTATTCAACAATTTCACTGACACGCAAAACAAAACAACCAAACGGTCATGCTTTATCTCAGGGAAAAGCAAAACCTGGTGTTCACAGACAATAAGTTCAAATTAAAGTTATTTTTGTATTCTTTATCTCAAATATTCATTAGCAAAAATTTCACGAGTCTGCCGTTAAAAAAGGCTAAGCAAATGCTACATGATGAAGCAGATACTTCGAAGAAGATGCTCAAATCTGGAGTATTAGCATTTACTTCGTTTTTATTCTCAATGAGTGGTATGAATAAAAACGAAGTAGATGCTAATACTCCAAATTTAAGCATCTTCTTCGAAGTATCTGCTTAATCATGGAGCATTTGTTCAGTTCCGGTAGTATATACTTAACGTCGAAGCATATACTATACTGTGTGAAGTCCATAGTATATTCTTCAACATGCTGTAGCATCTTCTCACTGCGTCCGCTTAGTTTTTTTTTAACGGCAGTCTCGTGAAATTTTTGCTGATTTTATAATATTTGAGATAAGGAAGACAAAAATAACTTTAATTTAAACTGATTGTCTGTAAACACCAAGTTTTGCGTTTCCCTGAGATAAAGCCTGTCCGTTTAGTTGTATTGTTTTGCATGTCAGTGAAATTGTTGAAGAATTAAAGTGGTTAACTGTATCCGAGGTTTGGAAAAAATGTCTTCGGATGAAGAGATGCCCTATGAAGAAGAATCTCAAAATGAAAGATATACAATTAGCATAATATTTGTTTTATTTTTTGCCGGATTTTGGAACCGTGTGAGCATCCATGGATTGAACAGCATATCCGAAATCGCCCATAAGTCAAAAGACAAACCCACTCCTTGATTGTCATACATAACAGGATAAGGGGAAGAATTATATATTTAAGAGTAATGGACAGATCCAGGCCATGTCACAAGTGGCTTGTACATTTATTTAGGCAACGTATCTATTCGTCATCATGTGTAGAGAGTTTTAAAATTTTAACGTGAGTGCAGTTAATCGCACCAATAACGTTAGGTACTGTATGGAGTACTGCCCACTCATCTTTTGCCCTGTTCAAACTACTGCCCGTATCAGGAAATTTCATGCAATAGTTTTTCTTGCGGCAAATTGCATGTGAGATTAGTATGTTCTCAACTTCATTTCAAGACTCTCACTTCATTTTTGATATACATTGCTTTGGTTTTTCTATCCAAACATACCTGGGGTCCCTAAAAACACTTCCATTTGTTGAATGTGTTCAAGCACAGAGCCCCTAGTTTCGTTTACTCCTGTCAGAAATGTATAGGGTAGATAAGATACGTTTTCCCTATTGAACCAAAAAAAAGGAACTAAAACATGACTGCCAAGTTATACCTCAACTTCAGCTACTTATCGGAATATTTGATGATACAAATCATCATCATTGATATGTTGTCTTACATTGTAAATTTTTCTTTTGCGTATTCCATCCATTTCTAACAGAACTATAATCGTAGCATGCTCAGTGAAGTTGCCTTTACACCAACTTCACCAAAGTAAAGCAAATACTACAATTTATTCTTCAAATCGAAGTTTCTACTGTAAGAAGTCTGTTCTTCAAGTTGTAGTAGGTAAATACTAAAATGGTGCTACTCGGTGTAGTAGCGTCGAGAAAATTTACAAGTATGTACTTTGAAATGAAGTTCCTTCTTAGTTTTGGAGAATCTACTTGGTAGACAATACTAATACTTTTAGTATTAGCATTTACTTCGTTTTTATTCATACCACTCAATGAAAGAGAGAGTCATCTCAGTCAATATACGACAGTCGGAGATAGATAGTGTATTCTGTGACGTAGTGGATGTTGATTGGCGCTCTTTAATCGGTGATTACTACATTATTAGAGGTCGTAGGCTGATTTTTTAAACATCAATGGCATCAGTACTTACTAATCCTTATATTTTTCATATTTCCACAAAATGTGCTAATTGTCCATTGTTCGGAAGTGTTGTAAAGGTTACGTCACATGTAAATATCTCTTTTGATTTTTTTTTGGAATTGATTTTTTGATATTAATTCAAATGCTATTGTCTAACAGTTCAATGCATTGGGGAGTTTTTCTCTCTCCCCAGAAATTTCGTTTGGATGAGTGGTTGAGCCAGAAAAAAAAATAGTTTCAATTAGGTACACAGAAATGTTATTACTGAATCATTTTTTTCAAGCATAACCACTTATCCCAGCAATTTTTTTCACGAATGAAGAAAGCTTTCCCATGCACTGCGTTATTAGATAAAAGCGTCTGAATGATCAGAAAGTCAATTCCATAAAAAATTAAAAGATAGTTGCATATGACGTTACTGATTTTTTATATAGCACACAAAATTGACTTCAACAACAAAGATTGTGAGGTTGGAAACTAGTGGAAGCTCATTTTCCCTTGTGTTTAAAGTGCTGAACTTGAACTTTCCGGGAACCTCCGAATCACCCGTCAAATTTTCAAGAATATGACATTCGCCATATTATGTTGAAACACGCCCACTTCCCGCAAAAGTTCTCCTCCCAAATATTTAAGAATACGGGTCCTGGGAGGTACCTATGCTCGTACCTATGTTTCGTGACGATTCATAAATAAATTTAAATATTATTTTTGCCCCCCCCCCCTCCTAAATATAAAGGGTGATTTTTAGGATGATACATTCCTTTCAACACTGTATATATTTAGATTGCAAAAAAATAAGAAAATTTTTCAAATAAAATTATGCCCGAAAATGCTTCGTTTCCGAGTCAAACTTTCATGAAAAAAATCTCTTTTTTATCATAACTACCACTCCAGATATTTCCACAAAATTTGGTACATTTCTTTTGACCATTAAATTACATTCTTCCAAGTACAAAGCTTGAAGAAGCCAGTAACTGATGAAATTAATCCATGCGTCTTTAACTGGGCTTACAGCACACTATTGAGATGTAACTTGAATTAACAATGTTTACTTTCTTATGTTCCAAACATCAGAATGCGTGTATGAATTGTCTCCGGATAACACCATAGAGCATGGAGCGATCAAATATTTGACTTCGAGTTGACATAGCAATTTGAGTTCAAAGTCGATTTGCTTACAACACATTGATGGGTTAATGATTGGCTTGTTAACAGATAAATGAATCGTTCGGTTAACGTTGAAAATAGAATAATTTTTTCAATAAGAAATCATGTATAAAATCGATTATTCAACGTTGAATACCTATGACAACTTTGAAGGTTGTCAATTATTAAAACTTTCTAATCAACTGTGCCTACAACCTATCTGCTCTGATGATGAGTTTTACTTAAACGAACCCATCATCCTAATATTTCTGCTATATTAGGCATATTGGTGTACCCAAGATACCATTAGATGCGTTTTTTTTATACCAAATTCAATATTAATATTACATATTATTATAATCATTCAACTTGATGGTATTTTGTATCAGATAAGGTGAGGCAATGCAACAAGTTGAGGCTGCTGCTCAGAACAATAGTGGTGGCAAAATGAACGAGCAAGCCTCAGCGGGCAATGGGGCGGCAGCCGCCCCCGCACAATCGGCCACTGCCGTGGCTGTACCAAAAGGGGACGCCCGGGAACCTCCACCCCGAAATGACCCTCCTGTTGACCCGGTCAATGGAGTCGTACAACCTTCAGTCTTACCACCTCCAGAGAGGTAAGTCAAAACTAGAACACATACTTTTGACAAAGTTGACTAAATAGATATAAGTTATGACACTCTTCGGCGGCACTTTGATAAGTCCAGATCAGAAGAGGTTGTGTTGGCGTGGGTTGTTCAAAGCTACCAACAAATAACGGGGTTTGAGTGATCCGATTGCCGCAACTTTCATTTATTTTGTGAACTTTGATTTTGCCATGTAGGATAGATATTATAAGATCATGTTATAATTAATATGTTCCAACTCTATAATAGTCAATGCTTCAAGGGCATACCCACCTATTGTAGACAGCATGTCCCTTTTTTCTTCGGCACACCATTATCTCATTTCCTTGAAAGTTTTTTTTTTATCGCAAATAGTTTAATATTATCTATAAATAATGTTAATTATATTTGATCAACCATGTTTTTTATAGTACAGCTTTTATACTGACTTTATTTTGTCACCTGTTAAATTCCCGTCCTCATCATCAAATTGAGTATGAACAATTTAAGGATTGACGATCGTTTTTTCTTCATTTCATCTACATTTTCAGCAGACACCAAAACGCACTTTTTGTTTTGACTTTTCAGCCCTGCTAATGAAAGTCAGACATTTCTCAAAGGTTTCAAATATCACAAAGTAGATTCACGATCATGATTAATTGTGAGCAGTCACACACCAGGAGCATTGAGCCGTCGTCATAATCATACAATAACTGTCACGAAGAGAACAATTTCACACACGTCAAGCATGTCCAAAATTCATAATCCGACGATAAATAACCATAACTGAATAAGGCGTTTGTAATAAACTTGAATGTCAATGAAACGTGTACTCACGAATTATCTCCCAAGATGTTCATTTGACATCAACCTCGAGATTAACTCAGTAAACCAATTATTAGCCAATAAAACCCGTTTTTTATAACATGAATTTTTGAAATTCAAACTCCCCTTTCCTGATCAGAATCAGAAGAGTTCCGTTAGTATCAAAGAAGAGTGAGCCCTTGAAAAGAAAATACCGTGAAAACCACTGTTTTCTGCGATAAAAGAAATATGAGTCGGAAAAGTTAAATTCAAACGAATTTCTCAAGAAGATGCTTGAAAGCCCCGAATATACTCCCTGAAAGTTAGAACAAAATCGCTTTTGGCGGCTTAAATTCACAGACAAAAAATCGAAATTTTCATCGAATATCAACACTGTAGTTCTGTTAACGGGACATTTGCGGACACATTCATGTGTGATTATCACAAAAAGTGATTATTCTCCCATACTTTAGTCACCATGTCGAAATGCGCACGTTTTTGAGACTCACCCTGTAGGTAAACATTATCCATGGCGATAAACACCAAAATATTTCATGTTTTTTTTTCTGAAGACTAATTTTTTTAGTTCATGTTTCAAAACATGTCATCAATGTTTTTTTGATTAAAGTTACTGGTTTCATTTCTCCTATGTAATATAGATAATATTCATTATTTTAATGCCTTTATCGTGTGATACCACAGAGAACATTTTATATTATAAAAGGAAAACTCCAAGCCAAGATTTATCATTTAACCTAGCGTGGAACTCTTCTTATTGATTATAAATAAAACTAATTCTTTTAACCAACTTTGGACAAATTGAACCTCCTTATATGACCAACTTGATATTTTAGGTACTTTTGAAAAGACTGATAAAATAGACTCTAAATTATGATGTAATTTTATTTTACATGCTTCAAAACTAACGCAGCACAGAATTTCACACATTTTCAACGTGAATTTTATCGCCAACTGCGAAACCGATTTGGGTATTTTATTTTTTTAAATTGTACCCTAAATTTTCAGGAATTTGAATTTGAGGTTTACAGAGTGTTTTGAAATACGCTATAGTGATGCTTAGTTTTTAACGCATCCTGTGGGTCTTCTCATCTGCACCAATAAGTGCTTCTCTACATAGCCTTTTCTGAGTATTTTGTTTTTTTATTCATGATTTTATCTCTGTGGAAAAGTTACATTACATTTAAATGACGATTAAAAACTTAGCGTCCTTTGTAGATTGATAAAAAGTGGTGGTTATTGGGAATGAGGACAGTTTAAATGAGAATCACTTATTCGAAAATTTTTCCCGACGTTTCGGCCCTCGTTTCGGCCTATAATTCAGGCCTTTTTCAAGGGCTGAAACAAATGAATACAAGTGTTATTCTTTCCTAATTATACAGTTGGTAAAAACTTACTCAACTTCAGTAAGTGACAGTACATCAAAAAAGTAACATAGCATTACGGACACTAACACTGATTATACATAATTTAGGACGAAACCGGTAAACAGACTATAAAAGCCGACAACGAAAAACGAAAATCACACATGGAGCTCAAATTAGTCATTAAAACGATTATTACAATCAATAAAATCATTATCATAACGTCATAACATGTCAAATTGTCAACGTCAACGGTCAAGCAAAAGATATCGAAAGCTGCGTTCCACAATATGGACCGTTTATGGGTTTGAACTTATTTAACACACCCTTATAAATACCGCTGAGTCCCGCGGTATCGGTCCTCAAGTTCACCGTATCACCCGTCAGTTCAATCCAAAATTTTCGAATAAGTGATTCTCATTTCAACTGTCCTCATTCCCAATAACCACCACTTTTTATTACATTTAAAGTACAATCTAGTTGAAGTGGAGTTGTTGAAAGACTGCGAAGGATTTTAAAATGTCTTTTCTCCTGAAATTCTATTTTCATGAAAAAATACTCTGGATATCTCTGTTGATAACTATTTTATGAAATAGAACAATGATTTGAAATGCCATCTTTGTTCTCACAGTTTTATTCTGGCGACTCTATCTAGCTCTCATTTATGCTAAAAAACGCGATGGTTTTGTATTAGCTGAATTCCATCATCGTAGCATAGACTACATCAGCAAAAAGAAATTTCAAGTTGCATTTATTCATGAGAATCGTTAAAAAAATATATTTTCAAAGTTAACTCAGGGTTGCTGTCATCCCACACAGATTTTATTTGTTTGATAAAATCCCCGTTCCTTGTGATACATTTACAATCATATTTCTAGTTGAAAAATCTTGGAGCTACATATTTGCGATAATAATGTTGTTTTTCGCGATGACAAACGCACCCAAGACTCCATTTATTTGAGGATTGTTTTTGTCTTGGCTCTGAAATCTCTAATATTCGCCCTCAGTTTTGAACAAAGCAAATATAATTAACTCTTCCCTTGAGATATTTTCAATCAAAAAAATACGTCTGCAGCTGTGTTTTCAGCTTTTCACAACAATTTTTACTCCTATTAGTTTTATAATTGAATTCAAGGTAGTTTGCTTCAGTAAGGAAGAATAGAAGAATCAGAGATCAATTCCGAAATATATGTTTTTGCTATTTGAAGTCATTTGAGAGTTTTGTTACGTGAGATGGTCACTAATAATACGTTTCAAGAACTTGTTTATATCAAATGAACTCACAATCTGTATTTGCATGATTGGCAAGATCAATGTCTTAACAATTTTGACGTAGGGAATAAAGAGGTCTTTTAGTATTATAGTATTATTCAACGACAGGGTAAGGATGGCTATAGTTGGTTTGTAGACTAGGGATTGCAATACCGGTTTACCGCCTAACAATCTCTCTGAAATTTACCGATAAAAACCGACATCTTTTACCGGTAATTTCGGTAAAAAAAAATAATTTGGCAGATTAGCTCAAATGTTGACACTGCTAACAGCTGATATTTGTCATTCTTCTCCAGAGAATATATGTAAGGTCCACGTTCAATTCCACTTTGAAGTGGAAGTGGCAGATTTCCGCTTGGCAAACGGGAGTCGTATGTTACTATCTACATTGAATTTATCCCCGCATATTATGATTCCTGTTTGTCATCTATCACTTCCACTTCGAAGTGTTATTGAATGTAAGTCAGGCCTGAGCATTTTTTATTAAACAAAAGAAAACGTTGGAAAATTAAGAAACGAAATTATATTAATTTCACTATTTGAGAATTTCTTCTTTTGCGTTCATGTTTTTATATTTTATTGAAGATTTTTTTAAGTTACAGTCAAAGATCTTATTTGCTTATATGTTGTTATCATTGAATAAGATTGTTTTGTTCATTCAATTTAGATGCTTTTTATTGCAGTTGTTTTCAAACACAAAACACCGGTAAACTTGCAAACCCTATCGTAGACGTAATGTAATCATCCGAATGAACAATAGTCATTACCCGCGAGAAGTATACTTTTTCTATGCTTATGAAATAAAAGGAACGAGTGATGCAAATCAATTAATATCAAAATAACACTACACATTCACGATTTTGACATTTGGAGGACAAAGTGAGGTTAGGTTAGCCCAGTTTCGACAAAATCAAGCTGTTTCAAAATGATGGATTTGGAAAGTTGACCTGATTGATTTTCTGATTGGCTCTTAAACAATGTAGAAAAGGATTTAGGTTATTTTCATTGGTTGAAAACGATTGAGTAATAAGAAAAAAACTTCTTGTACGAGTAATCACTAACATTCATCAATGATAAAAAGTGTCGCATTTAAGATGAATACACCCGTGCATTTTCGGTTTTTGAAAAAGTCAGGCAGATGAGCCAGATATTTTTGATATTTAACTGAAATTTGATGTTGAAAAAGGTCTAATTGAAGGGCTTATTTGAAAAACGTGACAAGTCACACTCTGAACAAAAATAAACATTTCATTCTATAATACTAAACAACAGTATGACAAGCCACATAGTTAAGGGGATCCATCCGCTCGTAAAAGCACTGCTAGCAAAATAAGTTTTGATCACGTCAGCCCGCGGACTGACGTGATGAAAACAGACAATAGGTATTCATCACGCCGGCAACCAAACTAAGTGAACATTACGCCTCAAAAGAGTTCTATACCCAACTCTTTTGAGGCGTAATTTTGTTCGAAGACGGTGGCAATTTATTGTGAATTACATGAGATTTTGTAGAAGGTATTACTGATTTCTGTTTAATTATATCAAACGGAGATTGCCAGAAATGATTTCAGAAAGGTTCAATTTAGTTAAACACCATCGATTTTTTTGATTTGACGGATTATACGTCTCTCACAAGAGGGCGGAATTTGTAGATTTTTCGTATTTTTGGACCATTGCGATACCGTTTTTGTTACTGTTTTTTTGCAAAAATAGATATTGGGTTGCCTAGTTTGATATCTTACCTTCCTAATAAAACTTTAATTGTTCCAAAAGTTGATGTTGTGATGAAAAAATGACACATTCCAGATAAAATGCTTGCATTGAGTAAAATTTCAGACCGGATGAATCCCCTTAAGGCAGACTTCGAATCTCAATTTTTAAATAAAATGATTCTGTGGCTTGTCAAGTTTTTCTTATAACCCCTTCAATTATTATTCTCGATATTTGGCCTCGCGTCGGAGATATCGAAAAGAAAAAAATTGTTCTTGATAATGGACAATTTGCATACATTTTCAAATGACTTGAAATTTTATAATAATATACGTATTCTAGACAATATTACAAAGTCATCAGCGTTTTTTTTCTCCAAAATACCCAGAAATATACTAAATAAATAAATAAGAAAACGCAAATTTCACTGTATCATCAAAAATGGGAAGGGGCCATATTACCCTCCCGAGAGAGAGAGTCATCTCAGTCAATACGTCAGACGGAGATAGATAATGTATTCTGTGACGTAGTGGATGTTGATTGGCGCTCTTTAATCGGTGATTACTACATTGATAGAGGTCGTAGGTTGATTTTTCAAACATCAATGGCATCAGTACTCAACTCACTAATCCTTATATTTTTCATATTTCCAGAAAATGTGCAAATTATCCATTATTGTGGTCTAACCGCGGATTCCCAGTTTCAAAAGAAATTTCTAATTTTTATTTTTTATATTTTTCTTAGATTGAGGGGCTCTTTATCAATTGAGAGTGAACCGATGGGTTTTCTGACCCTGGGTCAGTTTAGCCCCTGCCAAATGGACAAATGTCAAATTTTTTTACGTTATCCTAAGGTTATTGGGGTTAACTCAATTGATAAACAGCCCCTGAATCTATCACTTAGATACCTTATAAAAATCATGTCTCCTCATGAGTTTAAAAAATTGTTTTAACCCAGTTTGACAATATTTTCATGGGAAAATGAAGTTAATTCGTAAATGAACAAAAAAGGGAAAACAAAATATTAAACTTGGTATCCGGCGTAAAATTACGATTTAGAACAATTCAATATCTCTGACGCAAAGCAAAATATCGAGAATTGGCATTCTTTGCGAAGACGTGATAGGCGAACTTCAGAGATCAAATTACAAGATATCATAAAAAGTGTGGCTAATCAATTTGTATAACTGTGAAAAATGTCAGTTCAAATTGCGAAAATAAAGTGGTGTATTCATCTTTAATGCGCCACACTCTATATCTATGTTCAGTAATGTTCACTTTCTAGGCTTGGCAGGATAACAAACCAACTACAATTTCTCCAAAAAACGGTGCTGAAAGCGGTATGGAAACACCAATTTGCATGGCCCTTCCAACAACCAGTGGATGCGAAAAAACTCAATCTGCCTGTGAGTATTTCTCCACCAACAGACAGATTAGTTTCCGTATATCGAAACGACATACTGGATTGAACAATTTTCAGGATTATCATAAAATTATTAAACAACCAATGGACCTTGGCACTATAAAGAAACGTCTGGATAACAACTATTACTGGTCGGGCAAGGAGTGTATACAGGACTTTAATACGATGTTCACAAATTGTTATGTATATAATAAACCTGGAGAGGATGTCGTTGTTATGGCACAAACTTTAGAAAAGGTATGTTAAAAGACTTTTATTCAGTATCAACAGTAAAAACAATAAATTGTCATCACTAGGTATTTTTAACAAAAGTTGCTGATATGCCGAAAGAGGAATGTGTAGTTGAATCGCAAATGAAAGGTGCCAAGGGGAAAAAGAGTCGAACCAGTCTGACTCCAACTCCACTCCTTGCAACTCCCAGCACACCCACATCCCGAGGAAGACCGCCGGCTGCCGTTTCATCAACCGTGTTGAATAATCCTGTGGCGACGACAACCGGTAAGTGAATCAACAAGTGGCATATTTTGAAGAATTTTTTCAACTAATGTTTTTTTTTATATCAAACAAAAGTCATACATCATTCTGTAATGTAACGATGAAACAACGTTATAATTGTCAGTAATGCTATGGAATGCCGCGGAATTCTATGTAATGCAGATAAATAGTAATTAAAAGTTTTTTTCATGAGCCAGCTATTTTTTTCCTGTAACAAGTACCTAGTCGAAAACTAGTTCAGTTTTTCCTGAAGAGATTCCCCAATGAGTAACAATCGGTTATTGAGTTTCCAACCAGTTCATGTTGTGTCGAAAGCTACTTTTTCAATAATTTGAATGTTCACTTGAACAGTTTGTGTTTACTTGGGCTTGTGTTAATATCTTTTTTCTATTTATTAAAACTGTTTCAGTTTTTATAGTTACTACAAATATTTCAATAAAATACGAAAACGTATAATGTTTTTTATAGGGATTATTGTTCCTGTCATGTGTCACATGAAAACAATATTTCTTCATTGTACAGGGTGTTTTATTTTGGTTGCAATCGCGGATTATCACGAATGTTACCAAAGATAGAACCTTACGGTTTTAACTAACCCAAGCTACTGTTGCCATAAAAAATGTCTTATTTATTTTTTGAACTACAGGAGGATTTCAAAAAAGTTGCATATTTGGACACCACGTGTATCTCAGCTATCTGGTAACACAAAAGTTTAGAACTATTACCAATTATGGCCAACTAAGAATGCGAGGTTCTGTTTCTGGGAAAACATAGACTTACAATAAGAAGGCAAATAACGCCTATACCTATTACCTTTAGCATTGAATGTTTTTGTCTAAACACAATGATTACAGAGGCCAGCTTTGTTTTTGTTGACTTACTGGTGAAATGACAATATCTGCCTGATTTTACTTTCTGGTCACACACTTCAGACTTTCTAGGCATTGTTTTATCGATATAACACTAAATAGCGCAATTTAGAATAGAAAATGATTCACAGAGCAAGATTTTCTCCCGAAAAATTGTGAAATAAGCTCACAACTAACTTCCTAACCTCACAAAACTGTGTTTGTAAACAATAGCGTCAGAGAAACTGGCCTTAACTTTGCGGCCAGATGTTCCCAAGTTTCAACACAAAATGTTAATCTCAATACGTACAAATTTTCACCTTCAAAAATGTTTTTTGGTGACAGGTGATTAGGACGAAAAACTGAAGATACACGGAATTATGGTTGTTTGGGATTGGTGATTCAGGAAATTAGTGACTAGGAAATTGGGATTGGTGATTCAGGTGATTAGGAGAGTTGAATTGATTAATTTTGCCGGGTATTTTTCCATCAAGCTTTAGAACATTCAGGGCACTTGACAACATTGCTGAAAAAAGAGTAAATACCTATATGAGGGATGTTTGGGTCAGGAATATTTGTTTTGTTACTTGTCTTGTGATATTTAGTCTATGTGGGAAACAATCCATCGTAGAGGCTTGCGGTGAGAATATTTATGACCAAAATGACCCAGAGAAAAACCTGGAAAATATTTTCAAGTTTCCGAAATGCCCGCTAGAGGGTGTATCTGCAATCTTGAATCGACAGGGTACAGGGTGATTCATTTTCAGCGACAGGGTGCTTGTTCTCGTAAAGTATTATTCGTTGAACTGACAAAAAAGAATATGGAAACAGATTTGGGACGATATTCTATACAAAATTGCCCCCTGACACTCTAATTTGTCGAATGAAACACGTACAGGCCGTCAAACTTGATATTACTGAATTGCCTATAACTCCGGAATCTCTCAACCGATTTGACTGTTCTTTGGCCCATTTTGAAGAGGAAAATCTGCTCTTTCTTTTGCATGTGAGCAATTTAATCCCCCTGAGCCGACCACATAATATCATGAATTATGGAAATCAAAACTGTTTTTGGAGTTTTTTCGTGGGTTTGCATTTGAAAATTTCGAAAAACCTCAAAAACAGTTTTGACTTTGACGATTTATGTTGGTCGGCTTAAGCGAATAAAATTGCTCCTGAAATCTGAATATAATGCTACGAAAAACCGTCAAGGTGATGAGGATCCTGAACAATCAAATCCATTAGATAAAGTTGAAAAGGCTTTGAGGATAGTGAATCACGGGGTAGGGAAGTGACATTGTCATTAATCTGATAGTTATCTTATAAAAAAGCAAAGAGACAAATTCGTTATCCAAAAGTTAAGAAATCCCTCAGGAAATCCCCAAAAACAAACAGACATTTCAGACTTTTAGCAAAAGATTTTTTTTCCAATTTATCACTTTTCATGCCTAAAATTTGATTAAACTTTGAGATCCTGCGTCATCTGTTGGAGAAGTAATGGTGCATTTGAAACCTTCACTCCATTGTCAGTCTACGTGTGTGTGTGTGTTTTTTTTTAAATAGTTGTTACTGCCCTTTTGTGACGTTCAAATAGCATTTATGTACCATCGTACCCAAAAAAAATTAGGATAACAAAATTCTCATTGTTAAGGGGCTATGCTTTTTTAACCAAACATGATGAAATACAGGGTGTCTCACGGTCTATGGTACGTTAGACGTTTACGGAAAACTAGACATAGGATCGACCTGAAAATTTGGCTGAGCCCATAATCGAGTATGATCTATATTTTAAAAATATTTTCAGTTTTGCAGTGTTGCCGCATCTTTCCAAAAGTCGTAACAACTTTCTTATTTCAAATGGACCACCCTGTATAATATTATTCTTTTGGATTCCTTGACTGATTCTAATCACTTTTGCTTGATATACTCCTATACCTATCGGCAGCGATTTTCGAGATATAAATTAATTTATAATATTTTTGTCGTGAAACACATCAGTGGATTGAGTTCAATAATTTCGTACTTGAAAACGGTGGAGAGTTGAAATTGCTATGCCGACCAGAGGAAGGTAGTTTTATATGGTTCCAATGGAGAAACCGATCTGAAAATATACAGGGGTGCTTCAAATTTATTATCTTTTTCCTTTACACAAAAATGATAAAAAATCAATTTTTTTAAATGGAACCCCCTGTATGTTACTTGAAAAATGAATAGGCCAATAAATTTCCTTTCAAATGGTATCCCATGTTCCGTTACCTAAACCTTCAGGATCTACAAGAAAAATTCATTTTACTAAAAAATAAATTATATTGGTATACATGATATCAAACATAATGTAGTTTCTAGGGCAACCTATAGTTGCCAGGTCACACAGCAATAACAATTATTTTCAGTAGCAAACTGCAACTACATTATGTTTCATATCAATAATACCGATATAATTTATTTTTTAGACAAATGCATTTTTCTTGTAGAACCTGAAGGTTTAGGTATAGGAACATGTGATACCATTTGAAAGGAAATTTATTGGTCTTTTCATTTTTAAAGTAATAAACAGGGGGTTCCATTTGAAAAAATAGCTTTTTTATCATTTTTGTGTATAGGAAAAATATTAATAAATTTTGAGGCACCCTGTATATTTTCAGATCGGTTTCTCCATTGGAACCATATAAACCTACCTTTCTCTAGTCGGCATAGCAATTTCAACTCTCCACCGTTTTCAAGTACGAAATTATTGAACTCAATCCACTGATGTGTTTTACGACAAAAATATTATAAATTAATTTATATCTCGAAAACCGCTGCCGATAGGTATAGGTGTATATCAAGCAAAAGTGATTGTAATCAGTCAAGGAATCCAAAAAAATAATAATATACAGGGTGGTCCATTTAAAATAAGAAAGTTGCCACGACCTTTGGGTAGAAGCGGCAACACTGCAGAACTGAAAATATTTTTAAAATATAGATCATACTCGATTATGCGCTGAGCCAAATTTTCAGATCGATCCTATGTCTAGTTTTCCGTAAAGTCTAAGGTACCATAGACCATGAGACACCCTGTATAATCCAGCTTTGTTGATCTTGCTATTTACGACAAGAACCGTAATCCGTGGCTATAAATTATTTCTCAGTCGTCTGATGAAACTTCATAGCCTTTTCCCCCATAATCATCGTGACATTCGTGTTAACAAAAACAGAAACCGTTTCGCAGTACGGTTCGGGAAAAATTGTACTCAGCACCGAGTACAATTATTCAGCGCTAAAACAGTAGTTCAGTCGAACATCAAGGTCTTCCCGCACCCTCACTGAGCGACACCGCATTCTGATGGAATTTATTCAGTAGAACACGCCGCTCTGCTCGAGGTCGACCTGAGGGCGCCCTGGTGCTGCCAGTCTCGATATAATAAACGGTTTGTTCCAACCCCCCATAGAACCGTCCCAGAATCAGTTATTTCCAGTGGCCCACATAATTTTTGACAAGTAAGACATTTGTCAAAATTCACAAATTAATTGATTGACTGGAAGAAACCGTTTTGAAACGGTTCTTGTGGGTGGTGGGAACTTGGAACAAACCTATTGTTTGCTGTATGTTCTGATATGATCTGAGTAGATCTGAGGACAGGTAATATTGTATTGAAACTGCGATTTTGTTGTTATTTATTATTTAACAAGATCACTCGTCCTCGGCCAGTTCTGTTATTTCAACGTCTTGGCGTTTTATTCCCGACAAGCGGAAATCTCGCTTTCGAAAGTTCGGTAAATAGAATCCAAATTTTCGAATGGGATGTCTAGTATGCAATTGCATTGCTCAGACTATTTGTTGTTGAAAAGTCATTTTGCTTTTCTGTTCTTTGAAAAAAAAAACTCTTGACGGTTTTTCAGAGTGTTCTAGAGAAAAATGGATAACTTCATTCGAAAGAGGAACAAAAACTATACCGATCCTGAAAATAACAGTACGGTTGACGATTTTATAGCCTAGATATGCGGTTTTAAAGTTGCTTAAAACGAAACATTTCTCAAGCTTTTAGCCAAAATTGACAATTTTAGGCAATCTTTGACATCTTTCAAATTGCATCTAGTCTATCACAAGTTCAATCGTAGTTTGATATCAAAGATCGGTATAATTTTTGCCCCTCTTTCGAATGGAGTTATAATTTTTTTCTAAAACAACTTTGAAAACCATCAAGAGTGTTTTCTTCAAAAAGGCACAATGACTTTCCATAAAAAAAAAAAAAAGTGAGCAACTAGACTGGGATAAAGAATAGAGTACTTATTCATGTCACCAGATTTTTAATATCTGTAGAAATGGGGAAAAAACATGGGCAGTCTAAGAATTATGTGTGTTTAATCCATAACTCACTAGTCACTATTGAGTAATGGATTTTAACTCACGTTCCCGTGGCAAGCAGACAAACAACCGATCACGTTCTCGTGGCAGCCAAACAAACAACCTACTTTGACGAAAATGTAGACATGCCACTGTCTAGTCATTCTGAAACTGACTCCTAAACTTAATAAATATCTAAAAAAAACGATTTCTTCCATTTCTCGAATAAAACATTGTATGCCACTCGTGTCGTTATGTTTCCCAAGTCACTTTAGAATGTATACATCTTTCTCGCGTGACTTATTTTCAACATAATGCACTAGTACCATAAATAAATATAAGATCTCTTTTTGAATATCAAGATAAGTTTATCAATCAACATCTGTCTTTCGCCGTTTTGGAAATATTTGCATTTAAAAACGTAAAACAATGACATTTTGGGGGTACATTATTATATCATTATCATTATTATTTTCACAATAATCTACTAGGTCGAGTATAGAGTCTTCACCAATTATTTAAAAAAAAACGGGGATATGTTATTTACCTTTTTTTCAATAAAGTAATTTTAAAATGTGAATAACTTAAAAACTATCAATTTTAGGTACTAGGACAATGTAGTGTCGATCGAATGAACATTTTGTAAAGAACTAATATCTGAAGTAAAAAAATCTGTCAAGACCTGTAGATTATTGTGAAAAATGATTAAGATCATTTGAATGACCAGCATTTTTTTTGGGAACCCCCAAAATTTCATTTTTTCACGTCTAATAGTCTCTGAGATACAAAGCCTCAAAAACAGTAATTTTTTTCTTGAAATATCTCCAAAATTGTCAAAGATGGCTATAGATATTATTTAATAAACTGACCTTGAATTTCAAAAAGGAATCAAAATGTGAAATAAAAAATTAGGGTTGTCATTTAAAATAAGGAAGTTGTCCATGGTCGAGAACCTTCGGGTGTAAATTATTATAAGCGTATCATTATTTTTCTCCCGTAGAAGGCTAATTATTGTCGCTTCAAAAGAAAAACTCTGTATTCTCACTCGATAGGAATTTTATCTCTAAACAAAAATTTTTATGAACTTTTTTTCTTGAACTCAAAAATGACGTGAATGGGATGTGGGTGGTAAAAACCACATCCCTGAGGCCACACAATGGGTCATTGTTTATTTTAAGGGGTTGCTATAGAAACAAAAACGTTATTTCATGGTCCAACACTAGGTACCAAAAATTATCGAAATCGATTTGCACGTTTTTGGAAAATGTAGAAAAAACCAAAATTTGTGTGAATCTTTGACGCCCTCTGTAGACTTTTAATTTTGGATATAGGTAAGTTCGCCAGAATCGACCTATTTTCACGGTAGGATTCTGCCATCAAACGTTATACACGTATGTATTTTCCGGACACCCTGTATAAAATGAACAAAATTTCAGCTCAATTGCATAAAAATTAAAAAACTTATGGGCCTTCAAATGTCAAAATATTTTCAACGTCGCTGTGACGTCACTGCATCTCTCGCCTCCATACCGGTTACCGGTTGAGTATGGAGGACTATAACTAAGAGACGAATCGACATACGAATATCTTGGAAATTCTGTCTCTTTTTTTTGTTAGTTCATTTGAGGGCGCTGTTGCTAGTAGCGCTCTTATTTATTCATTGTCATGGAAACGTTTATTGCTTGACATCGAGATAGAATCATAAGAGTCGATAAGGAAAATTCAAACAGTAATAGAAAATGGGATCGGTAAGTGGAGCTTAGAGTAACTGCAATATGGCTACGTAGACAGGGGCGAACTGGCCGACAGATAAAAAAAACTTCCGAATTGTTACTCTAGATTTTAACTTTATTCGAATTTATTCACGGTAACATTATATTTTTGATTTATTAATCATAATTGTTTCAATTTACTATTTACTAATCTTCATAATATTATGTGTGAAGTATTATGAAACAATTCGAAAAAGTATTTTCCAATCGTGAATCTTTTATTTAATATTATGTACAAAACGAAACAGTACTGTAGTAGATACTTAACAAAACAATAGGAAGTACATAAAACTAAAACGAAGCTACAAACAACAGATGTATAACAATTATTAGTTATGCCGATATACTATAATAATACAAATCATGCAGGTCAATATTCACTTGGACACAAATAAAGAGGAATAAGAAAGATGATAATGATTATTCGAACATGTTCTATTATATTTTGAAAGATAAGAAAAGTTCTGGAATATTTTTATGTATTTAAGAAATTAACAAGTATTTGGAATCTGCAGAAACAAGATATGCAAAAATAAGTGTTAAAAACATAACCTAGCATTGGGCACCGAACACCCTATGCACTTTAAATGGGCGATCACCGGGAGAGATGCGCGTGAGCTTATCTTGTTTGTCTTAGTATCATGGTTTTTATGTAGCCCTGATGAAGGTGTATTGTTCACCAAAACGTTAACACAAGCTTTCAATCAATCCTGGAGTTTTCATTGACCCCAAAACCCACAATCCAGAAACCTTAAAATGAAAAGATTGGGTCTTGACATGCGATAAAAAACATATTTAATTTCGAAAATTCTACTTTCTACCCAAGTAGTAGGATGCGAGGTGACTAATAAAAATAAATGATGTTGATTGAGATTTTTTCATTGTCCTTTGGATAGTATAGTTTTATTACTTTTATGTCTTTTACCTACTATTAGTTTTAAGATTACTAGATTTACTAAAAAAAAATCACTCGTATATCTAGGTGCTTTGCATCAATGCTTTTCATTAGTAAATACCTATGATTGTCCAACACAAATTGATCATATCCATGACTAAGTAAATTGGAAAAAATATTGGAATCTACAATATAATGTGATTAAACATTTACAAATCTCAACCATATAAATATTTCAGTGGACACAAATTTCATATCCCGGTCCTGTATTATGCTATACCAACCTATGAAATGTGATTTCAGTCGTTTTTTTCTTATCGATAGCGTCTCTACTCGCACAACTTCTCAGGGCACATGAAACAATAATGAAGAAATGTAACAACACACATAAATCACAAAATAATCCTCACAACACAGCTAAAACTGAGAAAAACCGTTCTACAAATGTGAACTGACACTTTGACCAAACGATCCCTGTAAGATGGCGAAAGTGATCCCATTCTAATCACGTGATGTCGTTTCCACCCCTTTCTACCTAGATATTGCTTGACAACATTGAACTCCATACTACGTACCTGGAACGGACCCGCTTATTATCGAGAGTGAACGGATATTTATCTCTTTCTAACTCATTGGCCTATATGGACAGAAATCACAATAATACATAAATTATATATTTATTAGACATATTTGAGGAAAATATTGAATTATTGCTTTGATTATAGGAAATTGAAAAGACATTTACCATTCACGTGCAAGTTTTATTTTAATCAGGAATAAAAAGTGAATACATATACCCAGACTCTAGACTGAATAAATTGAGTAGATTTGTTTGTTACTAGGGACTTTCCGACTTTCCTCTCAGAAAAATAGTGGTTCAGGAGGCAGGCTCAACTCTCACGATGGGTGATTTTAATTCTGTTCTAGATTGTGGCATATTAAAAAAAAAAAATGATAAATAAATTAAATGAATAGAATAATTGAGGCGTTTCTCGGAAAAACCTCACACGTCCATTTTTGCCAAATTTGAGAAAAGGGCGTCATCTGTTTGCTATCCTCCATATGCATGTGTAGAAATAATTATTTCTCCTGAAAACGCCATAGCTCCTATGATATTTAGGTTGAAATATCGGTTTGCTCTTCTAAAAACATGACAAATCCCCACTTTTTCACGTAAAAAGTGACATATGTCTATATCTTACGTGTTTCGTTGTTGGTCGAGCCAGTCCAAAGATTTCTGTCAGAAAACATTTATGATTTTGGTACTTTTTATATATTTTACGTGATGATTCTACTTGTTCATTTTTTCGTTTTTCAAAATGTGTTGATTTGTTGTCATCTGGAATAATCATTGTTTTTCGGACAGCCTGATTTTTTGTTATTTTGGGGTTTTGTGTTTTAAAACTTTTCACTTTTTTCTTCTAGAAAACGACATATTATTATGTCTATGTATTTTTTGTGTTTTCTCAAAAAACCTTTGATAAAAAGCCATAAGTGATCGTGGACAAAGTGTCTTATTTGATTTTATTTTTATCAGGCGAGCTACTGGAACACTCATCAAAAGTGAAAACGTAGATTTTTTTTCATTTTCTCAAATAAAGTCAATTCTGGACAAATGATGTTTTTCCGAGAAACGCCTCAATTATTAATATAAAGGTAGGTACAATGAATATTACCGTCATTCCTAACTTTGGAATAAATTCAGTATAACAAAGACTTTATATAATTTTTCATTGTGATGGAAACAGGTTTCCTCATCGGATTTTGATGAAGAAATCATATCTTTGAAAAAAAAAAAACTACTTATCACCTCCACTATGAGTCGAGCTATGAGTCATGATTTGTGAAGAAAAAAAACTGTAGCCATTTTTTCACCCTACATGGAGAACCCAACTTTTTGTTCCATAATGTCTTACCTACTTACCTAATTATAGAATTGTAACTTAGACGAATCTTTTTATGATTGTTTTAATTTTTAGCCATGACTTGCAAGTTTTTACATCCGACTGCAAAACAATAGATCACCATATTTTGTCAGTTCTTTTTAATCTTTCTCCGATAAAACCAACTTATCTAAAAGAAAACAGCACACAAGATGTACAATATTATATTATAACTATTATAACATGTATTTTCAACACCAATAAAATAACACAGCACGCCAAAATACCACTGAATTCTCACAAAACAGTTTTGTTTGCCCCTTAACCATAACCTTAATACACGGTAATGAGTTCGACAAGGATAGGTATCCGTAACACTGTATCTCTGTCTAACCAAAAATTGCATACTTTTTACGTTTCGTCGACAACGGCCGGGGCCTTTCCAGGTACGTAGTATGAAGTTCAATGCTTGACAATGATTTGTCAAGATACTTTTATCACATTTTCATGCATTTTTTCCAAATTCCCACTCCACATTCCACATGCAATAAGGCAAAAAATTGAGGTTGAATCGTCGCAGCATCGTGTTTCAAGCCCATGGGTTTTTTCAATGATGACTGTTGTCAATGGAGGATATGACGTCACTCAGTCACCCTATCAATCAATGCAATCAAACAAAAAAATATGAAAATTCTAGAAATCTCAGAATAATGTATAACAAAAAATATATTCATGATACCTATTATCATCAAATAGTGAGAGTTTTGATGCAACCTAGCTAATAAAATTTGTTGCATTCTGATTGAGTATTCATAACGTTTCAATTATGTTACCTATGTGACATTTTTGTTTGACATGATAGCGCTAACGACTCTGAGGGTAACAATTGAAGCTGAATTACGATTTGAAACCTGGACCACTTTTATGCATTTCGTAACCAGGAGAGGCCGAGTTACCGTCATCCATACGGTTGACAGTTAAAAACAACGCTAGTATCAAAGGTTAATTGATATGTAAAGATTGCACTCCATACTACGTAGCTGGATTGCACCCGTTTATTATTGAAAGTGAAGCAGTAGAGATAGCGATAGTTACGGATCTCTTTCTCTTTCTAACCCATTGACCTATACATTGTACGGTCTGTTCATGGCTTTCCTGCGGTTACGTCATACTTTTCAGTCTCTCTCTTACACATTGAAAAAAAAATCACGTACGTCTGGACGAGGGTCTTTCGGATCAATTTGACAAATATCACATGTGGAGCGATCAATCTACGACATACTACCAAACGTCAAATACTGTGACGTGACCGCAGGAAAGCCATGAACAGACTGTATTCCAGTAAGGGTGGCCATCGGCCATATCCCAGAAGTGTACAGGGTGTTTAATTGAATGCCGATACTTGAGGGTGATAATCCTTGGATGATTTCAAGACAAAAAGTTCATGTGGACATAGGTCCGCAAGACTAGATTTTAAGATACAGGGTGTTGAAAATTTAAAAAAAAATCTTTTTTTATCATTACTTTGATACTATTCCAGGTATCTTTTTGAAATTTGGTACTCCTCTTCTATGCATCAATATGCATGGGGATGTTGGAGAGGGCGCCACTGATTTAAAAATATTGGAAGACTCAGCAGGGTGTCAATGCAATTAAGTAGATTTTTTTTCAAGCGAAATGCGCCGGTCAAAACAAAATCAAGAGAACAAATTGGCTCAGAAATAAATAGGGATTTCAAAAATGATGTTTATTTTAAAAGAGAGCAGTGGTCTACAAGTATTTTCTTCAAAAATATTCAGTGCAAAGCCCGTACGGACGCCTCTGGTAAAAATAATAAAATTGTTTGTACAGGGTGTTTCCGTATATTTCGTCTGCAGACTAACTCGCTTATTATGCAACATAGATAGGGACTTCGAATACAAAGTTAGTAGGTATTAACATGAACCGCCAGAAAAAAATAATTTTTTGTATACCGGGTGCACGAGAAAAGTGTGACAGACACAACTTGCATTTTTTTAAATGGAACACCCTATATATTATTTTATAATCTAACACACATTATTTTTCTGATCTCGAAAATATACAACATGTAGGCATTCCTTCCAGACGTTTTCAAAATATTTGAGTTTTAAAGTTGGTTTTATGGTTTTGCCAAATTTAGTATCTATGACTACAATAATTGTTTGAACATTATTTATTAATTTGTATCCTTCCAATAATCCAAAACAACGAATTTAACAAGTGAATACATGATATTATCAATAAATTGATATCATAAAATTCAATTATTGAATATGCTCGCCATTATTCACAACACATCTTTTTGAATGCATTTTATGATATCAATTTATTAATAATATGATGTATTTACTTGTTTTATTCGTTGTTTCAGATTATTGGAAGGATAAAAATTGATAAATAATGTTAAAACAATTATTGTAGACATAGATATGACAATTTGGCATTACCAAAAACCAACATTAAAGTTCAAATATTTTGAAAACGGCTGGAAGGAATACCTACATGTTGAATATTTTTGAGACAAGAAAAATAATGTCTATTTGATTATAAAATAATATGGGGTGTTCCATTTAAAAAAAATGCAAGTTGTGTCTGCCACACTTTTCTCGTGCACCCGGTATACAAAAAAATATTTTTTTCTAGCGGTTCATGTTGATACCTATCAACTTTGTATTTGAAGTCCCTATCTATCTTGCATAATAAGCGTGTTAGTCTGCAGACGAAATATACGGAAACACCCCGTATATCACAAATTCACAAAATGCATATCAATGCATAGCAGACATGTACCAGATTTGATGCAGATATCTGGATTAGTATCAAAGTAATTATAAAAAAATCATTCATTTTTTAAAATTTCAACACCTTGTATCTTGAAAATTAGGCTCGTGCGGACCTATGTCCATATGAGCTTTTTGTCTTAAAATCATTTAAGGATCATCAAGTGTCGGCATTCAATCAACAAACACCCTGGAGGTCGGTTAAATGGTTGCAAAGTTTCGCATTATTATGCTCAAGAAAATGCCATTTTGATATTTGAAAAATTCCAACTTCTTCCGAAGATATTCCAAAAAAACCGAAATTTCGCAAAAATATTTTTATTATTTCCTGCGTTTGTTTAAAAAGACATTTTAAACTAAATTACACTTTGTCATTGCCACTTTTTCTCCTCTAAAAGATGGTGGTATCAAATTGAAAATCTGACGTTTCGTCTTCGAGCTGGGCATTAGGGCATTGAGGTATCGCAACAGTCGAAAAATTTACTCATCTAAAAAAAAATACCAGAGACACTTAGTCAGGCAACCCTTGTCTCCATAAGACATAGTTTGGTTCATAAATCCATCTTTATTCGACACGTTATTCTTATGAGAAAACCTGCACAACTAAACAAACCTAATTGACTGCTGAACCAAAATCGGAATAACATCCAATAACGATAAATTTGATTTAATTAAATTAAATCCACAAATGACATGGAAAATAAAAAAAAATACATTTGAAAAACTGAATCAATTTCTGCGAAAGTGTTTAAAAATATCGCCATTTCAACAAATAATTGAAAATAACAATAATACGTGATTAGTAATTGAAAATATTGAAGTTGCTTAGGCAACCCATTACTCTACATCCTCATCTAATCACCTCTATGCCTCAAGGATGTCAAAAGATAACTAAAAAAAAATCCGGCTCCGTATTTAAAAAAATTAAGTTGATGATGGCAATTCGAAGACGTAACGTCAGATTTTGAATTTGATACCACCATCTTGTAGAGGAGAAAAAGTGGCAACAACAAAGTGTAATTTATTTTTTGTACAACCTACACGTAAAGTTCACTTTTTAATGCATGCAAAGCAGGCGGAAAGTCGCTAATTTTGGCAGCCAGGCCTAAAAGTACTTTCGCGCCCGCGGGGGTCGCTTAGCAACGGTTCCTTGGATCCCAACGCCTCTGAAAATAATAACCACGTGACAGTCTAGCATACTAGAAGGAACTAATCACGTGGCAATCTCGGTGGCAATGAATCCGCACCACAAAAGAATGCGGGAACACACCTATATTGTAACCATGATTGACAGTTGCCACTTGTCAGTTGTCTGACTTGTCAGCAGTGTAGTGCAGTGTATCGATTATTTATTTTTGATTTTCATAATTATTATTCTATTTTAAATGATTACAAACTGGTTGTACAAAAAGGACTGTTTGCACCACGGACGAAAGTTGATTTTGACTCGGCTAATATCTGCCCTCGCTTCGCTCGTGCTGCTACTTATACCCTCGTCAAAATCATCTACTTTCCGCCCTTAATACAAAATGTACTATTAAAATGTCTTTTCAAACAAACGTAGGAAATAATGAAAACGTTTTTGCAAAATTTCGGTTTTTTTCGAATATCTTCGGAAGTGGTCGGAATTTTTCAAATTTCAAAATGGCAATTTCTTGAGCATAAAAATGCGCAACTTTGCAACCATTTAACCGACCCTGTAACTTTTATAATAACTGAGATCCCCATGCATGCACTCGAATCTGTGGCACCCTGTATTATACCGTAGAAGCTTGCGGCAAAAAAAAAATACTAAAACGATAAAGAGAAAATCCAGGAAAATATTTTCAAGTATCTGAAATGGTCGCTAGAGGGTGTAACAACCAACACCAAATAGAAAAATAAAATTTTTATAGAAATTTGCCCAATGAAAATATATCGATGGTATCATTTTCATATTCACCGACTGTTCACCTACACTTCTTGTTTAAAACGTTTTTTTCTATCTATCAACATAAAGCGGTGGAGGGAAGTTCAATTGTTTTTTTGAACAAACGGTGATCTCTTCCGTTTTGCTTGACCGATTTTAACGAACTTGGGTTCATATGAAAGAGCATAATCTGCACTACAAAATGCTTATTTGCTTTTGAATTTGTGACCTTCGCCGGCGCCGCTAGATGACATTTGCTGAAATGGTAGCACATTTTAGATTTTTTTCCAAAACAATCGAATGTAATGGTATTCATTTTTACATATTTTGAAAGGAGAAACATTTTTCTATTGAAAAATAGATGGTTCCCAAGAACGTCACGAATCTCAGCTGATTCCTGAAAGTGACACATTAAAGTCATTGTGACATATTTGAGAATTTAAGGTTGAAGTTATGCCTGAGTTACATTCAATTTAATTTCGAAGTGGAACGGGAATCACATGCTACCATTCACATTGAATTTGGCGTAAGCGTGACTTTGACAACCTTGATGACTTGAACCTAAATTTTTGAACTGTCACTGTACAGGGTGTCCCATTTTGGGTACTTTTGCGGGGTATCTCCGTTATTCTTATAGATAGAAAGTTGCGGTTTTCGCGACAGTGTGCTACTTTTTCGTGAAACTACAGATGCCGTTAACAAAATTTTCATAGCCCATTTAGTTTTTAAGATACAGGGCTAAACTGAAAATGTTGCATTTTAAGGTACCCCTCGTATCTAAACTATCAGATAAGTTATGGAAAATGTGAAAACTGTTTTTTATATAACTTTTTCCGTAGAACTCGATTCTGCCTTTGGAATTAGTATACAGGGTCAGGTCAAAAAGTTATCGGACCCAACTTTATTTTTTTAAATGGAACACCCTGTATATTTATAGTCCATAAGATTTGTCGTTTCTTTACCGTTTCAAAAATATATAAAAGTATGCACTTTGAAAAAAAAAAATTTTTTAGCCTATAACTTTTTGACCTGACCCTGTATACAAATTCCGAAGGCAGAATCGAGTTCCACGGGAAAAGTATATAACTTTCGATTTTGCCTTCGGAATTTGTATACAGGGTCAGGTCAAAAAGTTATAGGCTAAAATTTTTTTTTTTTAAGTGCATACTTTTATATATTTCTGAAAAGGTAAAGAAAAGACAAATCTTATGGACTGTAAATATACAGGGTGTTCCATTTAAAAAAAATAAGTTGGGTCCGATAACTTTTTGACCTGACCCTGTTTACTAATTCCGAAGGCAGAATCGAGTTCTACGGAAAAGTTATATAAGAAACAGTTTTCACATTTTCCATAACTTATCTGATAGTTTAGGTACGAGGGGTACCTTAAAATGCAACATTTTCAGTTTAGCCCTGTATCTTCAAAACTAAAAGGGCTATGAAAATTTTGTTAACGGCATCTTTAGTTTCACGAAAAAGTAGCACACTGTCGCGGAAACCGCAACTTTCTATCTACAGTGTGACCCATTTGTTTTGGGAACACCCTGATAAAAAGTTTATTTCTTAACCGATTTGGTTCGTTTTTTTTTTGGATTGAAGAGCTCGAAAAATTGTATATTCTTGGCAAAAAGTGACCTTCGCCATTTTGACTTCAAGGCCTACTATGTTAGTTTTTAAGAGCAAAATTTCAGGAAACCATATTAGCGATTTTTTTAGAAAAAATCTGTGTGCGCCACTGGATTCAGCATCCTTTAAAACGGGTCTATACAAATTTTCAACCGAAAATATCAATTTGAAAAAAATTAAAAATTCGCACTTTAACAATCTTTGATTCTATCAAAAGAAATGATAAATGCATTGAAGTTGATGGTGGTTTGGTAGAAGTTAAAAATTTTTAGTTTTATGTCATTTTTATTTGTTTTGATAGAATCAAAGATTGTTAACACGTTGGCTACCAGTGCTATATCGAAGCTTCTGCCCTAGTGTACCATGTGGATCACCGGTGCACAAAGCGAGTAGTTCATTCTTGGACCAAATGTATCACATGTGATATCATGCACCAGAATGTTTAACGGGTTTTCAATTTGTCCGGTATATAAAAGCAGGCAAATAGAATACGGCAGTGGTATATAAATACACCAACTAATTTGTATGTTGAATGGTCACCCGTGATACATATTGGTTAAGTTATACGTGCTTATTTAAGCTAAAGTCGAATTTCCTGTCTAAAAGTATTTATTTTCATTGCATTTTGAAGAAAGAAAATACCTTACAGTTTAAAATAAAAATACCTTACAGTTTAAAAAAGAAAATAACTTAAAGAAATAAATAATTCATGAGTAGTAAGATGAGATTTGTGATAAATTCAAATTAATGTCTTCTTTGGAAACATTCCAGACATAACGCGGGTGAATTTGGACATTCGTTGCAGATAGTGGAAACCAGTTTAGCCTTCTTCGCTGCTACCTTCGATGATTTATGAAGTTCATACTCTATGTCATAGCACCCAATACAACGTTTTCTCTTTTTTCGATTATCTTTGGTTTTTTCATCTACCTGTTTCAATACGTGTTTTGTTTGTCTGTTACTTTTTTTTTCAGTATCTATAATATCTCCAAGCAAGCCTTTAACAAGTGCTTCTCTAAAATCTACTATTTGGATTTTTGTTTCGTTTGATAGCTGATACAAGATAAGAGCATTAACAACGGACGTACCAAATAAATATTCAAATGCCACCTTATGGTACCATCTTATGGATCGGCGAAGAGTAGTAAAATAAGAAGACATTTGATCCGACAAGTCAATACCCATTTTAAACCTATTATAAAATACAATCGCTTCTGGCTTATAAATAATCTCCCCCTTGCGATTTTTTCCAAATAATAATAATAATAATAATAATAATAATCCAAAAAACTGAAGAAGCAACTTGCAAGCACGTGTACTATAATGTTAAAGGTCACGTGTGAACCATGTGAATCACCGGTGATCAGATGACAAACAACTTGAACACGCCCCCAATAACGTATTTGAAGTGCACAGCAACATCTGTTTTGTCGATTCTTTACTTTTATCTCAGGATCTTGCCCGGTCCGTAGCGGAACCTGTATGGAATCCATGTCGGTATACAAGCAATTACATTTCGTGTATCACCGGCGACTCATATGGTAGCAAACGTGTAGTGCGAATTTTTAATTTTTTTCAACTTGATATTTTCGGTTGAAAATTTGTATAGACCCGTTTTAAAGGATGCTGAATCCAGTGGCGCACACAGATTTTTTCTAAAAAAATCGCTAATATGGTTTCCTGAAATTTTGCTCTTAAAAACTAACATAGTAGGCCTTGAAGTCAAAATTGCGAAGGTCACTTTTTGCCAAGAATATACAATTTTTCGAGCTCTACAATCCAAAAAAAAAACGAACCAAATCGGTTAAGAAATAAACTTTTTATCAGGGTGTTCCCAAAACAAATGGGTCACACTGTATAAGAATAACGGAGATACCCCGCAAAAGTACCCAAAATGGGACACCCTGTACCGGGTGGCCAACTAAGAATGCGAGGACCGTTTCTCGAAAACTATTTATCGTAGAGGCTTGCGGCAAAAATTTTATGACTAAAACGGCCTTGAGAAAAACCTGGAAAATATTCTCAAGTTTCTGAAATGGTCGCTAGGGGGCGTAACAACCAACACCAAGTAGAAAAATATGATGTTTATGGAATTTTGTCCAATGAAAATATATCGATGAGCTCATTTTCGGATTAACTGACTATTTACCTACACTTTTTGTCGAAAACGTTTTTTTCTATCTATCATTATAAAGTGGTGGGGAGGTTCAATTGTTTTTTTAAACAAACGGAGATTTCTCCCGTTTCGCTTGACCGATTTAAACGAGCTTGGGCTCATATGAAAGAGCATGATCTGCACTTCAAAAAACTTTTTTGGTTTTGAATTTTTGACCTTCGCCGTCGCGGCTAGATGGCGTTAACTGAAATGGTAGCATGTTTTTGAGTTTTTTCCAATAAAATCAAATGTAATGGTATATTCATTTTTATATATTTTAAAAGGGGATACATTTTCCTTTGAAAAAAAAACAAAAAAATTAATGTTTTTGTTTGTTGTTTTTTTGTATTTTTTTTTTGTTTTTTTTAATTTTTTTTTATAGGAAAATGTGTCCCCTTTTAAAATATTTAAAAATGGATATACCATTACGTTTGATTTTTTCGGAAAAAACTCAAAAGTATGCTACCATTTCAGTTAACGCCATCTAGCGGCGACGGCGAATGTTACAAATTAAAAAGCATGAGCATTTTATAGCGCAGACTATTCTCTTTCATATGAGCCCAAGTTCGTTGAAATCCGTCAAGCGAAACGGGAGAAATCTCCGTTTGTATAATAAAACAATTGAACTTCCCCCACCACTTTATTATGATAGATAGAAAAAAAACGTTTTAGACAAAAAGTGTAGGTAAAAAGTCAGTAAATCCGAAAATGAGCTCATCGATATATTTTCATTGGACAAAATTCCATAAAAATCATATTTTTCTACTTGGTGTTGGTTGTTACGCCCCCTAGCGACCATTTCAGAAACTTGAAAATATTTTCCAGGTTTTTCTCTTGGCCGTTTTAGTAATAAATTTTTTTGCCGCAAGCCTCTACGATGTATAGTTTCCGAGATACAGTACCTCGCATTCTCAGTTGGCCACCCTGTACATACAGTGACTATATACAGGGTGTCCCAACGATAGAGTAAAGTAGGTTTTATCATATAGGATATGAAAAATATCAATATCAATATGCGTCACAGGTTAGGGGTGTAAATAGCGCACATTCTGAAAATATTTGGAAACATACAGGGTGCGTCACAAAAGTATGGCACGAAAAAGTATGATTTTTTTAAATGGAACCCCCTGTATTTTAATTGATATTTCAATTCTTTCTTCAATTTGGAACAAAAATTGTGATACAACTAATGTTCCTAAATTCAACCGTTATCGAGATATCGCGTTTTAAAAATGGCATTTTTGCAACTTTGACATGCTATAAAACTCAAACTATTCAAGTTAGAGAAAAATGGATTGCACATTCCTATCTTAACTTTTCAAGAGCTATTCAAGGAGATTAAATCCATTATTGTGAAAAAATGTCAAAATGTGCCGAAAAAAGTTGACAGTTGACGTTACCTTCTATCCAAATGACAGAAGAGCTCTTGAAAAGTTAAGATAGGAAAGTGCAAACCATTTTCCTCTAACTTGAATAGTTTTGAGTTTTATAGCATGTCAAAGTTGCAAAAATGCCATTTTTAAAACGCGATATCTCGATAACGGTTGAATTTAGGAACATTAGTTGTATCACAATTTTTGTTCCAAATTGAAGAAAGAATTGAAATATCAATTAATATACAGGGAGTTCCATTTAAAAAAATCATACTTTTTCGTGCCATACTTTTGTGACGCACCCTGTATGTTTCCAAATATTTTCAGAATGTGCGCTATTTACACCCCTAACCTGTGACGCATATTGATATTGATATTTTTCATATCCTATATGATAAAACCTACTTTACTCTATCGTTGGGACACCCTGTACAAGACAGTGACGAAAATGGAGGTCTTATTTTCTATTGGCTAGCGACGGATCCGCCATGTTGCAGCTAGCATTCATTGTTTACATTTTGTCATGTGTGCGTCGTTCGTGTTTTGTGCTTGTTTTTGAATTAAATTCTATAACTTGCCGATCAAAACATCGATTTCAGTGTCTTACAATTAAAAAAAAGTTAAAAAAAGTAAAAATATTACAGTGACTTTATAGAAAGTATCATACCCGAGCTGAGATTTGAACCCAGGACCTTCTGCACGCTAAGCAAACATCAAACCGCTGAGCCACCGGGGCCGGAAATTTACAAAATTCTGGGTATTGGCGATTCAAACAGCTCAAGCAGCGCCACAGCGGAACGCGCGAGAACTTTCGAGAGCGTGACAACTGCATTTTACTCATAGCCCGTATCAGGTTTTCGCGCCTGATTTTATATTCGTTGTTCGTATCAGTCGAGTGTTTCGTATCGGCAGAGTGTTGTCAATTGAGAAATGGTGCCTTTAATGAACTGGAACATTAAGTGGACGCTCTGAATGGATTTGACCGGCCTCTTCGTGAAGGAAGATTAGCTGTGGAAAATTTAGTGTGTATCGGGATTCGATCAAGTTTTTTTACGACGTGGGTCCTTTGGAAAATTATGCAGATGATTGTCTTCTCATTGCAGTGAGGTACGCGACAATTATGCCTATCACGAACTTTCTTCGGATATCGGCGAGCATTCGTATGATCTTCCATTGTTAATGATGATTTTTATCACCAATATCGGTGGGATCTTTCAATCAATGAAATATATACATTTAATAAAATTATACTTGAGGCTTTTTGATATCGACACCCTTCAGACTGATGCCGATAAGTTTATGATTCCAACAATAACAACAAAACCCGAAAAATACCATTCAATTAGCACACTATAATCATTTAACAACGTGGTTTATCAAAATATTTTCATAAATAATAACAAAATCGGGAATATATCTTCAAGTTATCACGATCCCAATAGAAACAGCATGGAGACAGCTGATGTCTATCACGCTCTCGAAAGTTCGAGCACAAAACGCCAGAGGCCGCTCCGCTGACTCTTTGAATTTTGCCAATGAAAATAAATCGATATCATTTTTATATTTACTGACTATTTACCTACACTTTTTGTCTATAATGTTTTTTTCTATCTATCAAAATATAGCGGTGGGGGTAGTTCAATTGTTTTTTTAAACAATCGGAGATTGCTGCCGTTTTGCTTGACCGATTTTAATGAACTTGGGTTCCTATGAAAGACCATAATCTGCACTACAAGATGCTCATTTGATTTTGAATCTGTGACCTTCGCCGTCGGTCGCCGCTAGATTGCGTTAACTGGAACGGTGGCATATTTTTGAGTTTTTTCCAAAAGTAATGGTCAATTCATTTTCATTGTACTTTAAGAGGAAGTACATTTTTATTTTAAAAAATTGAAAAAAAAAACAAAACAAATTACTAAAAACTTTTAATCTTTCATTTGTTTTTTCCTCCAATCATTTATTAGAAAAATGTATCTTCTTTTGATATATATATAGAAATGAATATACCATTACATTTGATTTTTTTGGAAAAAACTCAAAAATATGCTACTGTTTCAGTTAATGCCATCTAGCGCAACGGCGAACGACACCAAAGCAAATAAGCATTTTGTAGTGCAGATTATGCTCTTTTATATGAACCCAACTTCGTTAAAATCGGTCAAGCAAAACGGGGGAAATCTCCGTCTGTTTAAAAAAACAATTGAACTTTCCCGACCTCTTTATTTTGATAGATAGAAAAAAATCTTTTGGACAAAAAGTGTAGATAAATTGTCAGTTTATACGAAAATGATAGCATCGATATATTTTCATTGGGCAAAATTCTATAAAATTCCTATTTTTCTAATTGGTGTTGGTTGTTACCCCCTCTAGCGACCATTTCAGAAACTTGAAAATATTTTCCAGGTTTTTCTCTTGGCCGTTGTAGTGATAAAAAAATTTACCGCAATCTTCTACGATGGATAGTTTTCCAAGTACAGTACCTCGCATTCTTAGTTGGCCACCCTGCACAATATTTCAAGAGATATTTCTTATTTGCGGTTTTGATCTGTTTACTTACCAAACAACAGACAACTGGGTAAACTGTGGTGAGATTCAACAGATATAATATTGTCAATTATTATTCTTATCACATAGCTCGAAAGAATTAAAAAAATTATATATTTTTGAAGTACCCCAATTTAACGGCAAAATATGGGCAATATGGGCGAAGGAGTTCAGTGTATGATTAAAACGGATGATCACTGAGTGTACGGGATTCTTGGGTATAAGATTGTAGCATTGAAAATTGACGCCTAACTTAAGGTTTTTGGTTCGAACTTTGTTTTTTTTTAGTGTAAGTATACAGCAATGTCTTTTTTGCTTTTACTGATAACCATTCAGCCTGAGAACAGTTAAAACATATTATTGAAACCCGTTTAGAAATAGGTTTGTGATCATTCATAATAATAGAAATTGGCTTCATGTCCGATTCATTTCTCGTAATGAGTTGATAAAGGAGATTTCGATTTTTCTTTTGTTTTTATTTGTCTTGATTTGAAGCATGGCATTGATTGAATAATTTTTTAGTTAGGCTGACTTAGAAAATCTTTTTGATCCTCAATCAATTTTGCTTTATTTTTAGTCACAATAACAGCGAAACTTGTTTGAGGAAAAGTAAGTTTCAAGATATAAATGATATAACCTATTATACTTGTTAATGTGAAAAAAAAACTAGTTAGACTCATGATCATTAAAACAACTTGATTATTTAAAAGTTGTCTTGAAAAATCAAAAATTCAAATTAAACTTTGACTCTCTGTATCTCTCATGTCAACTTTCGAAAGAGACAAGTTGGGGTAGATCGCAATACTTTCTTTGTGAGGAATCTGCTGTTACCGTATGTCCCATTTTTTTTTTTTTTTTGACAAGATGTTCAATAATTATCATTTTTATAATCATTCCTTATTCACAGAAGATTTTTCAACAGTATGCATAAGTAGAGTGCAAATGAAAATTTCACAAAATCCGTAGCGTAATGAAAAAAATCATTATTGTTGAAAAACTCGATTTAACAAGAATGAAAAATAAATTATCTAATTCAGGATTATACTTTTCGCAACATTTCCTCGCGAAAAAAAATCAGATCATATCGACGGTGATCTGACAATACCGGCTAACTGAAATTTTTTTGAAAAGTGAGAATTTACTGCAGTTAGCTTCATAATTCAGTTGCGCACATTATAGCAGAGCTTGCTATCTGTTGAAAAATTTGGTGTTAATAATTCAGAGGTTAAACAGTATCTGTTATCTAGAATTTGCTTGCAAACGAGAGTCAATATCTGCTATGTGCCAGTTCATCATGAATTTCAGGTTAGGTTTATGAAAATGGGTATCTCCAGTTCTGTGTTATCAACAATTATTATTCAAGCCAAAACATTGTTTTTTTTGTGCAATGTTACAAAATACTGAACTTATGATGTGAGTTTTTGGTCCGAATTGGTAAAAAGAGCAGACATTCTGAGGGGTTGTAGATAGCAGCTATTGCATTACGCTATTGTTTTTTGTTTCTCCTGTAAAATTAGTATTTAAGCACATAGCAGGTATTGTCAGATCGCTTAATTTTTTGCATTAGAATATGAAATAAGCTCTTTCACCTCGAACATGACTCATTTAATCGAGATCGTTTGATCGAAAACTTTAGCATGATCAAATTTTGTTTTCACGACCTAAAATAAGCAAATATAAATAATTATTTTATCCTCTTTACAGGTTCCGTGGGTCTACCATTAGGTACAGCACCACCCGTCACAGTACCAGGCAGCACTGCAACAACCACAATAGCAGCCACACCGACTGCAAACAATATACCGCCCACACCTGTCACCCCAACCACCCCAACGGGCGGTTATGGTGCGCCACCTATAGACACGTCGGTTACGGCGCTGGGCGTCGTTCCGCCCGCACAACCAGCCAAAAGTAAAAAAGGCGTTAAAAGAAAGGCGGACACTACGACGCCGGCGACGGCCTATGACTATCTACCGTCTGGAGATGGTTCTAACTCGTCTTCGTCGGCTAGCAAGATCTCTAAAAGGCGGGAGAGTGGCAGACAGATCAAGAAACCCCTTCGGAATCAAGTAAGTTGGGATATTACTGAGAAGTGATTACTTATTTTGAATTTGTACGTGTTATTTTTTACAAGAAAATTGATCAAGACCGTATCGTGTACAGGATGGGCAACTAAGAATACGAGGTACTGTATCTGGACGACTATTCATCGTAGAGGCTTGCGGCAAAAAAATTATAACTTAACCCTACAATGCATCGTGTAGCATATTTGCTACATAAAATTCAAAAAGGATTTCTACTTCTTCAAAACGCAATGTGGTCTGTCTAAATGCATCCTGTAGCGTATTATCATCTTAATTTGACGTTGTATTTTATGCTTCTGAAGGTAGATGGCGATCTGAGTATCAGTTGATTACAGTGACTATCAGTTAATATATTTTTGTGTCAGTTGCACCATTTTGAAAATTGATGTGGGCGCCAAATCTCATAGATTTCATTTTGTTGTCGTGAGAAGTGCTATATTGCCTAAATTGATAAAACATAGTGAAAAAGGTATGTAACGAAGCATTTTATGATATCTCTGCGCTGCAAGAAGCAAAACAAAAAATCTAGCACGGTTTTCAAAAAAATGTAGCAAATATGCAACATCATGTAGAATGATAACGTTGTTTTTGAATTGTAGAAAAATGAGAACGCGACATTTTCAAAAACCTTCAACTCAAGCGGAGCTACAGCTTGTTCAAGGCTTTTCTGCGGTCACGTCACAGTATTTGACGTTTGGTAGTATGTCGTAGATTCATCGCTCCACATGTGACATTTGTCAAATTGATCCAAAAGACCCTCGTCCAGACGTATGTGATTTTTTTTTCAATGTGTAAGAGAGAGACGGAAAAGTATGACGTAACCGCAAGAAAGCCATGAACAGACTATAGAAAAGCTGGCCGAAAGTTTTCTTGAGTTCACCTTTGTTTGAACAAAAATAAATCCTGTTTTGCTAATTTCCATCAATAAAGCATGTCATTTTTCTTTATTATTCTTATTTCATTGATGCATGATGTGGCATATAAGATACACTCAAATTAATGCTCACAAAATATTTTTTTGAATTTTTTTCCATCATTTAAAAGTAGAAAACTAAACCAAAAATATTTTTTTCAGTAAAAAAAAAATTAATGCATTGTAGGGTTGAACGGCCAAGAGAAATACCTGGAAAATATTTTCAAGTTTCCGAAAAGGTCGCCAGGGGGAGTATCAACCAACACCAAGTGGAAAAATAGGATTTTTCTAGAATTTTGCCAAATGAAACTATATCGATGATAATTTTTTCATATTTACTCACTTTTCACCAACACTTTTTGTCTAAAACGTTTTCATCTATCTAACAAAATAAAGGGGTGGGGGAAGTTCAAATATTTTTTAAAACAAACAGATTTATCCCGTTCCGCTTGACCGATTTTTTTATTTGGTTTTGAATTGGTTGCCTTCGCCGTCGCCGCTTGATAGCGTTAATTAAAATGGAAGCATATTTTTGAGTTTTTTCCAAAAAAATCAAATTCAATGGTATATTAATTTCTATATATTTCAGAAGATGATACATTTTTCTATTAAAAAAAATTAAAAAACAAAAAAATTAATAAATAAAAATCATTCAATTTTTTTGTTTTTTTTTTCAATTTTCTAATAGAAAAATGTATTCCTTTCAAAATATAATAATTGATATACCAGAACATTTGATTTTTTTGGAAAAAACTCAAAAATAAGCTACCATTTCAGTTAGCGCCATCTAGCTGCGACGGCAAAGGTAACGAATCCAAAACCAAATTAGCATTTTGTAGTGCAGATTATGCTCTTTCATATGAGCCCATGCTCGTTGAAATCGGTCAAGCGAAAGGGGAGAAATCTACGTTTGTTTAAAAAAATAATTAAACTTCCCCCACACTCATTTTCATGGATAGAAAAAAAACGTTTTAGTGCCGTGGCCCACACAACGATAACGGCACGATTTGCCGCAGACGATAATATCGCGCCGCATCCGCCGAGTGCTCGCCCGCATACACGATAAATCGCTCGACTTTTTAGAGATTGGCTTACACTGTTGTCAGGTTGTTCTATTCAGTTGTTCATTGTTATTGTGTCTGTTGTTAGCTCCAGAGTGTTGGATCAAAGAAGACTGATTTTGATAACGATGTTATATCAAAGTCTATATATTCCAATAACTCCGGTCACTCCTTTGATCCGTCTGAAAATACCGGCATTTTTTGCGAGGTGTCGTAAATCATGAGCGACACCTGTTTTAGCTATTTTTTTGGTAGTATACGAGGTGCGGATACGCGGACGGTGAATCTATTTAGCAAAACGTCGTTGTTGATGCATTCATACAAGTGATCCGATCAGCATTATCAGTTCTGGATATTGTGATTATGCCTCCGGCATTTTTATTGAAATTAAACTACCAGCAATTCCAGCTTCAAAGAAATTACCTATATAAACATTCGTAACCAATTTTCGTGGCTTAATTTTTTTCCTATTCGATCAAGCACATTATCTTAAAATAAGGTGACCAATCCACATACAAGCTTTCCATGGGAATACCTGCTATCCTTATACAAGGGTACCAAACTATTATACGTTAAAATTTCCAAATTCAACACTAAGAACCTCTAGAAAGAATAAAGAAGGATCCCAAATTCAAAATCTTGAGAAATGTATAAGTATTTATTAATTGTTAAAGATGTACATAATATTTGTTTGTTTGTATATTATTATAATGGGTTATTTGAACACGTTTTTGTCTCTAGTAGATGTTCGATTGTGTTATTTCCGAGGTCATTTTCTCTTCTAATGATAAGATCAACACAAATATTCATTATTCGCTGACATTTTGATCATTATGTTCTATAAGTTATATTTTATGAAAGTTTATGTATATTAATTTTTTCATTTCATTCCTCCGTGACTTCCAAAAAGTGACTCAGCATTAATAGCTATTTTTGACAACTTTATCTTCACGTGTGTAAACTTTCATCATAACTAGTGATCAAAGAATCGTTTGTAGCATTAAAAAATAATTAAGATTAATTGCCTATATTTTTCAAAACAAGAACGAAGTAAGCATATTTTCCAATTGCACCCGGTAGATTTCTTCACACATCAGATGTGGGTTATGCCGGCGGGACGGATAGTGACGGCAGGAGGGGGTTCTTCGCGTCTTCCAGAGAGTGGTCGGACTTTGGTTATATCGTAGACATCGAAAATGGCAAACTATCAGGAAGGAAAGAAAGTTTTGGGTGCATCCCATTTTGAGAGTAAGGTACAGGGTGTTTCCGTATATTTAGTCTGCAGACTAACTCGCTTATTATGCAAGATAGATAGGGACTTCAAATACAAAGTTGGTAGGTATTAACATGAACTGCCAGAAATTTTTTTTTTTGTATATCGGGTGCACGAGAAAAGTGTGACAGACACAACTTGCATTTTTTTAAATGGAACACCCTATATATTACTTTATAATCAAATAGACAATATTTTTCTGATCTCAAAATTATACAACATGTAGGCATTCCTTCCAGCCGTTTTCAAAATATTTGAATTTTTAAGTTGGTTTTTTGGTATTGCCAAATTTAGTATCTATGACTACAATGATTGTTTGAACAATCTTTATTAATTTTTATCCTTCCAATTTCCAATAATCCATAACAACGAATATAACAAGTGAATACATTATTATTATTAATAAATCGATATTATTGAATATACCCGCCATTATTCACAACACATTTTCTTAAATGCATTTTATGATATCAATTTATTATTAATTTAATGTATTCTCTTGTTTTATTCGTTGTTTTAGATTATTGGAAGGATAAAAATCAATAAATAATGTTCAAACAATCATTGTAGTCATAGTTACTTAATTTGGCAATACCAAAAAACCAACTTTCAAACTTAAATATTTTGAAAACGGCTGGAAGAAATGCCAACGTGTTGTATATTTTTGAGATCAGAAAAATAATGTCTATCTGATTATGAGTTAATATATAGGGTGTTCCATTTAAAAAAATGCAAGTTGTGTCTGCCACACTTTTCTCGTGCACCCGGTATACGAAAAAATATTTTTTTCTGGTGGTTCATGTTAATACTTACCAACTTTGTATTCAAAGTCCTTATCTATCTTGCATAATAAGCGAGTTGGTCTGCAGACGAAATATACGGAAACACCCTTTACATCGTAGGAGCATTTTATACGATATTTGAAAAGCTGAATCCCTGCACTGACAACACCACAATGGAAATTACGTTGCGAATTCCGCCCTGTGGGCGCGAGACCATCCATTTCTATTGGCGTTCAAAAGTCATCCGATACAATATCGTGCCAATTCTGACCGCCAAACCACAGGCTTCTGCGGCAACGATATACCGCGACGATATTTTTGGACGTGCCGCACAGTGGGCGCGCGCTTCATTCAATTGCTTGTTGAAAGCCGGCATTTTGGTCATTGCGATATCGCGTGCGTTTTATCGTCCGCGGCAAATCGTGCCGTTATCGTTGTGTGGGCCACCGCCCTTAGACAAAAAGTGTTGGTAAGAAGTCAGTAAATATGAAAATAATATCATCGATATATTTTCAGTGGGCAAAACTCTATTAAAATCCTATTTTCCCACTTGGTGTTGGTGGTCACGCCAGAAACTTGAAAATATTTTCCAGGTTTTTCTCTTGGCCGTTTTAGTAATTTTTTTGCCGCAAGCCTCAACGATGAATAGTATCCGGGATATGGCCGCTCGCTATCCTCTCAATGATCACCCTGTACAGACGACATGGGATACTAAGATTACTAGGATTAAAAAATGTATCAACAACAAAACTATAGCTTATACAAAATAAAAAATCTTGCACCGCATCGAACAGACAATTACATTATTTCATCCGCCACTGTTGACAGATTGTTATAGAAGTATAAAGAGGGAAGTTTCCAGGTGCTTTTCGCTAGAATAAAACAGGGTGTTCACGAACAACGTCAGGAAGTTTGAGGGGGTGATTGTATAATATGATGAAATAATGGTGGTAAGTCATGAAAAATTTCGAAATTTCAATATTTTTCGAGTATCCGACAGTAATTGATATACCTAATTCGACTATTTCTTATCGAATTAAAATGAAATTTGTTTTCAAGTTTTAGCTTGTTTATGTGTAACGTTCTTTGTAAAATATGTTTCCCCACTATGCTTCTAGAGGGCGCTTTACCTGAAATCCAAACTTCATATTCCGTATATCTTTTTTGTCCCCACAGATTCCTCAAAAATAAATACGCTCTTTTGAAGATCGGGAAAGACTAGACAAAAAATGTACTCTTTGTACGGGTCGATAATAATTCTCACCATTTGTCTGCAAATTGTCCTTAAAATAACTCATGTGAAAAATAATCGCTTTGTAATTACAACACAAGAACAACATGAAACTTCACAAAAACAACACAAATAACAAAAAGAAAACAAAAAAAACAACGGAAACAACAACAAAAACATTATAAAAACAACACAAAAACAACAACAAAAACATCAAAAAACAAGTTGTTGTTAATGTGCTGTATTTTTGTTTTTTTTGCTGTTGTCGTGTTGTTTTTTGTTGTTGTTATGCCATTCAATGCAATTATTATTTTTGACATAAGTTATTTTACTGTTGATTTGCTGCCAAACGTTGAGATTAATCGAGTCGGCCAAATACTACATTTTTTGTCCAGTCTTTCCCAATCTTCAAAACGACGTTTTTGATTCTGAGGAATCTGTCGGGGCCAAAAAGATATGCGAAATATGGAATTTGGATTTCAGGTGAAGCGCCCTCAAGGGGCAGAGTCGAGTTTTCCACAGAACGTCAAAGATAAACAAGCTGAAACTTTGTAGGAATTTCAATTTGATTCGATAAGAAATATCCCGAGTTATATGAATTACAAAAAAAAAATTAACCTTTGAATCCCGGTAACTTGATAGATATCGGGATTTCCAATAAACAATATACAATCACCTTCCCCCCAAGTTTTCTGACGTTGTTCGGGGACACCCTGTATATTGTTCAACGAGCGTAACATGATCACTTTTTTTTTTGAAATTCAATTATTAAAGGTTTTCTAAAATTTGTCTCTCAATTTAAGGTTTATAACAAAGAGAATCACTTGAACAAAATTTAAAGACCTTTGAAGATAAAAAAGGAGACGTAGTCACAAAGTTACAATCCAGAGCCTAACTAACCCGACTTTACCATTACGCTTTTGCTGAAAATAGTTTGTGAACTTTGCCTACTCCACAAGATTTGTTTACTCCAAATCAGACATCACCAGGCATCCCCATAGCAAAGTTTACTAATAATAAATAGTAAACTTTGCCCATAGTCACTACCAATCTAATAAGGGAGGGCAAACCGCATTGAAAATATCACACTTTCGTCGTGGCATCACACAATGATCTAATAACTATAGATGAAACATTTCATTCATAAACTGTGAAACATTGTGTGGCCATCATCGAACATAGACGAGACGTGAGGAGGAGTTGAGAGGGGTACTGAGTGGGGATACGTTTGCACCTCACTAGAATGTGCTTCGGTTACTACACGCGAGGCTGCCAGTGGTGTAACTATTTTACAGAATTCTTAAATTCTTATTCACTGCAAGCTTCACTTGCGAGTAATTTCAATATACCATATAAGTAAATAATGGAGCATTACAAACCAAACCAGAATAAAAACACAATAAACTCACAAAATCAACACCAAACCCCACTCAAAAAACAAGAGACGCCAATGAGACGAAATGTGGATGAAACTTGTAGACAAAATCCGATCGATAGGGGCGTACCCAATTTTGGTGTATTGCCGTACTTCAGCTTTTTCAATTTTCAGAAGAGAATACTCTGGTTTTTCTAAATCCTAAATACCTAAACAAATCTTGAAGAGATGTTTCAATTTTAACAAAAAGGTTATAGTACGAGATCCGGCATTAGAAATATCTACCCTCATCTGTTATTTGATTATGATAAAGATTATATGTTAGATAATTTGTTCATCGATAAATCCCGCATGGGTTGCCTAGCAAAATCACGGGCCTTCACCGTTGAATAATATTTACTTGGATTGATTTTTTTTTATCAACTTCCCTCATTTGTTATTTATGAAAATCGATCATTAGTCGAAAGAAAATTGCACAAGGAATTGGAAAAATATAGGTTGCCTACTTTCCTTTGGGTATAACTATAAGGTTGCCTGGTACAAACAGGTGGACAGGCGTCGTTAATATACCCTCATCTGTTATTTGATCGTTTTTTTTTTTTAAGAAAGCTTATTTAATTCTCTATCCAACAGTATAGGGTTGCCTGATCAAAAGTGTGTCCCATCCACGGTTGCCTAATGTCAAAGTTAGATTTTAACTTTTGATTTCTTCAAATAACTTTTGAAATAATAAAGCTAATTTGTTGAAATTCGGTATATAAGGGTGGTTTGACACGCAAAATTCAAATCTGGTCTTGATATGATTTTTACTAGTAGGGGGCGCCACTTACAAACCTTTTCAGTCATTCAAATATTCATAACTTTTTGGTACACACTCGTACATTCTTTTTGAATTGAAAAAGTGTTTTCTCCGTCCTTTTTACACAAAAAATATATACTTTATAGAAGTTGCTGGGAGTAGCCCTTTTCGAGATATTTGCTCTTAAAGTAAACCATGCAATGTGGTTTTGAATGGAAAATTTTGAAAATACAAATAGGTACATGAGGGGCTTTGAAAATGACGTTATCGTGGTAATTTTGACAGTTCGATTTAATCTTCAATGTTTCTTGATAAAAAAAAATAATCTATTTTTTTATCATTTTTTTATTATTTAATTTAATTAATTTATTTTTTTCTACTTTTCTTTGTTTTTTTTTTATAGAAACATTGAACATTGAGTCACTTGTCAAAATTACCATGACAACGGCGTTTTCGAAGCCACCTATGTTTATTTTCAAAATCTGCCATTCACAACCACATTGCATAATATGGATAACTTTAAGTGCAAATAGTTTGAAACGGGTTACTCCTAACCACTTCTACAAATAATACCTTTTCTATGTGGAAAAGACGGAGAAATAGATTTTTCGATTTAAAAAAAGTGTACTAGCGCGTACAAAAAAGTTATGAGATTTGAATTTTGCATATCAAACAACCCTCATATACCAAATTTTATCAAAATAACTACATTATTTCAACAGTTATTTATAAAAATCGGAAATTAAAATTTAATTTTGATACCCTGTATCTCCCTCAATATAAACTTTCGGTATCGCAAGTCTATCGCAATATTTTTTTGTAGGGAATCTATTGTTACCTTATGTGTCATTCTTTTTGGGACATCCTGTATAAGCTTAAAAACTTCTCAACCGGTAAATATTTTTGTTAAATTGGGTTTTTTTGCCTTCTGATTGCCTCTTCTAATGTTAGTAATTAAAGGCATGGACTCCAATTTGATCCCACCATGTTGGATCTCCCTGAAAGAGAAAATTTTGCGCACAATTTTTGTGAACTCTATGTGGCTTCACGCAAGTGATGCATCTTGCGTCACATTAAAACCAGAAGAATGCGGTTGGTTTTTCGATGGGTATTTGAAGCCAAAGTGGTTTGTGGGGGACGCAACACCCTTGCAAGTCGAGTATATACTCCACAAATTAGAAGAAAAAGAAAATGAAGAAGAATCTGAACTCAATATATTATGCACTTCTGACGAGTCAGGGTCAGAATCAGAATAAATGTCTTGATTTGTACTGTTGATCAATAAATGTGTGGATGATAAAAAAATGGATGTCATTATTTATATTTACAGTGTTGGCCAAAATTATTGAACCTCCCAAAATTTGATAAATTTTGATCCTTCATCAGTTATTAGAGAAGTAATGGTGCATTCAAAAACTTCAATCCATTTGTCAGTTTACGTGTTCTGGCGATGTTTTGAAAAAATGTTTATTGCCCTTTTTCCAAGTTCAAAAAAAGCTGGATTTTTTTTAAAAATATATAACATTATTATTAAATATCGAACATTAAATCAAACTGTCAAAATTACCACGATAACGTCATTTTCAAAGCCCCTCATGTACCAGGTCATGTACCTATTTGTATTTTCAAAATTTTCCATTTAAAACCACATTCCATGGTTTACTAAGAGCAAATATCTCGAATAGGGCTACTCCCAGCCACTTCTACAAAGTATACATTTTTTGTGTAAAAAGGACGGAGAAAACACTTTTTCAATTCAAAAAGAATGTACGGGTGTGTACCAAAAAGTTATGAATATTTGAATGACTGAAAAGGTTTGTAAGTGGCGCCCCCTACTAGTAAGAATCATACCAAGGCCAGATTTGAATTTTGCGTGTCAAACCACCCTTATATACCGAATTTCAACAAATTAGCTTTATTATTTCAAAAGTTATTTGAAGAAATAAAAAATTAAAATTTAACTTTGACATTAGGCAACCATGGATGGGACACACTTTTGATCAGGCAACCCTATACTGTTGGATAGGGAATTGAGTACGCTTTCTTAAAAAAAAAAAAAAATCAAATAACAGATGAGGGTATATCAACGACGCCTGTCCATCTGTTTGTACCTGGCAACCTCATAGTTGAACCCAAAGGAAAGTAGGCAACCTATATTTTTCCAATTCCTCGTGCAATTTTCTTTCGACCAATGATCGATTTTCATAAATAACAAATGAGGGAAGTTGATCAAAAAAAATCAATCCAAGTAAATATTATTCAACGGTGAAGGCCCGTGATTTTGCTAGGCAACCCATGCGGGATTTATCGATGAACAAATCATCTAACATATAATCTTTATCATAATGAAATAACAGATGAGGGTAGAAATTTCTAATGCCGGATCTTAGACTATTACCATCGACTCATATTTGATTGAATTCATACATAAAATGGTTTCAAAAATGATTCCAAACAATGTTTAAATCTTTTTGCTGCGTAGTAATACTTTTAATAGAGTAAGTTTGGCTTACAACGTGGTGGGACAAACTCTGCACCTGAGTGCACAGTTCGATGTTGTCCTCATGTTTATCTCGCTATGTTTCATCTATAGTTATTAGATCATTGGCATCACACAATGAGAAGCTGTATGGACAATTTTGTATCACACTATTATATGATGAATTTTATGACAGCTGAGCTTTTGCTGATGTTTGAAACAAACGAGCTTTTTAACACTGATTCTCAAAAGTTTATAACAAAAACAAGAGACTTTTTCGACATGTTTTACAACATGTTTTCTATTTTCTTTAGGAACTAGATGGTATAGGTCATTATGGCGCTGCAGCAGTTCCGGGTGTTCCTTCTCCAGCTAGCCAAGCGGCTGCCCTGGCCAAGTCGAAAGAAAAAATTAGCGATTCTATGAAAGTATGTGGCGAGATTCTTAAGGATTTGTTTTCTAAAAAACACTGTGTAAGTATGCATAATGCTTCTTGCAATAATTGTTCAATATCAACCAAAGCACGAAATACTAAAATCATGCAATGAGAATTTCAATTTCTATATTGAACGAGATTGAATAGATACATTATAAAAATGTCTTTTCAGAATTACGCATGGCCTTTTTACAAACCTGTCGATGCAGAACTACTCGGACTGCACGACTATCACGACATCATCAAAAAACCCATGGACTTGGGCACGGTAAAGAGAAAGATGGACAATCGAGAGTATCGATCGGCAATAGAGTTTGCGTCCGATGTGCGACTGATTTTTTCAAATTGTTATAAGTACAATCCTAGCGATCATGATGTAGTGGCTATGGCGCGCAAACTCCAAGATGTCTTTGAACTCAAGTGAGTTGATGTTTATTTGGAAGTTGGTGAGGGGTAGCTATTGGCTGCAGGGTCTTTAGGTTGCTCACTACTTATTTCTGTCTCTAAGGAATTAACCACTCATAATCTCGTCTCCTAAAATATACAGTTGCTCTACACTTGCAGATTCGCATCAATCCCCGATGAACCCATAAATAGAATGAGTCAGATGATGCCAAATGACTCGAGTTCATCAGGAACAAGTTCCGAAAGTTCTAGTGATACGGAAGATTCGGAAGAGGAGAGGAGAAACAAACAGCTGAAGCAGCTGGAAAAAGAAGTAAGTTGAATCTTGAGCGTTCTAGTTATGGTTTGACGGCATGAATAACTCTATAGCTGACGGCAATGCAAGAACGAATGAGGAAGCTGGTCGAGGAGAGTACGAAGCGGAAGAAGGAAAAAAAGAAACAAAAAGTCAAAGACAAGCCTAAAAAAGGATCTCTGCATTCGTTGGCTGTGCCGAATAGTACCGGTAAGTGGATGGTTTACTTTTTCATTTGGTTTGGTTGTGACACATCATTCATCTCAAGTTCAATGCTTCCTCCCTTGATCATTGCTTCGATGTGGGGTTTTTCACGTTGGAGGTTGCAACAAGAACTGATCTGTAAACTATTCTTGTTCCTATCTTGCAACGTTTGTGGTTCTCTATTATACAGGCGGTAAATCTGCAACAAACGCAGGTGCGGTTGGCGTCGGAGGCGGCAAACAATTGCCAACGGTACCGGACAGTGTCGGCGCTGAAGACAATAGTGACGTCAAAGGGGCGGGGGGCGAGCGAGGCGGCGCGCAATCGGGGGGCGCCGCCGCCGCGAAGACGCCCAAAACAAAAGGTAAGGTCAAAGAGAGAGCGGCAGAGGATAACAAAGGGGCAACATTCGATTTGTGGTCGGTTTTATGGTGATGGCAATCGTTTTGCTAATTAATAATTGAATATACAGGGTGTTTTGAAGATTATATATGCTTTAATTTATTAGCAGCATAATCTATAGTTCAGCAAATTAACATGATATAACCCCTTGTAGCTGGGTTACCACATATCTCGGTTACTCCGTTTCGTTACTGGTCCAACGACGAGAAGTATAAATCTGACGAACGAAGAAATTATCAGGAAAAAATTAAGAAATTTGTGGCATTTTAATAAATATCTGTCACAAAAACATTCTAAACAATGAAAATTTGGATTGACCTTTGGTATTCGTGACAAACACAACTGAGGCTGGAATTTGAAACCTTGGCAACCCGCCACTATACAGGGTGACCCAGTTTTATCCGGCAATATTTAAAATTCTAAAGATTCTATCATTAAAATGAACAACTTTTATTCATTTTTTCAAATCATCATCGGATTCGAGATATACACCTTCAAAGATTCTTCAACATTTATTGATTTGAAACAGTTGAACTACAATTTCTCATGAACCAAATTTAGTTGAGACTTTTATAAAACTACTCTGAAACTTTTGGAGCCATTTGAATAGGTAACAGGAGTAATTTTAGGCCTACAGCTCAAAAAAATGTGCCATCTGGCTTGGGTATACGGAGTTGATACGTGATGATCATTTATTACGGGCCGAATAAAGGCGTGGCAAAAAATATAGAAAACAAAAACTAATAATGCATATAAGCATTAAATCTGACAGATCATCTCAAACTTATGTCAATTTATGAATAAACATAAACTGCCCAAAAGAACTGGATGAAGGATATCATCAACCCTCTGGAAGAACGAAATCAAATCAACAAAAAGAAAGAAAAAGCTTCAAAATGAAACTATTACAATCAATCTTACCATCCGAATTACCATCCTTTAATTGAATAACAATAATATAATTTGAGTACATAGTGTATATTCTGAGACTTTTTTTTGGAATTTGGAAATATTTGTGGAGATAAACTTGACATATCAAACTGTGAACGACTTTCTTGGGTATTCTTACTCTATTTCCCTCTATTCATTTAAAAAATAATAATAATAATTATTACAAAAGATCCGGCCGGATGTTAAAAAATACCAGCTAGAGATCCGGACCGGCCGGATTCGGTACATCAACCGGACGTCCGTTCCATCCCTAGTTGTAAGTTCTTTAAAACTTGCTCCTTATATTAAAGGGCCAGTTCTGTGCACGCCTGTAAGCGAATCTGTAACTTTCTATAAGCTTATGGGGCATTTCTGGGATCACGATTTCCAAACACTCGTCGTAAATCGATACGATTCTATAAGATTCGATGCAAGCTGTAGAAAGCGTACAATTGCAAATTGTCTATGACCTTATAGAAAGTTACAGATTCGCTTACAGGCGTGCACAGAATTGGCTACCAAGTTTTGGTTAGCGTTCAAAAACATTCAATTGTTTTATCTTCCAGTTGGTTATAAGATATTTAAAAATAGGCTTTGTGTTAATCTGAAAATACGACCTATTCCAGATTTTTGCTTAAGTAACTGAGATATTATCAAATTAATCAAATTTATTGAGGTATTTTTGAAAAAAAAAATGGATTAAGACTTGCCCAATGGTCCATGAACCGAGTAGGTGAACGTCAAGTCCATAACATCCATCTCCACTCTTGAATGCCAGTTCTATGTACTGGTACAAATACACTGCAGTGGAGTGAAGTCTTGATCAGCCGTCCATGGAATGTTTTCGTGGCTCAATTGACACAAACTATTATTGCCTCGATACGAAATGTATTTATTCAAGTGAAGGCCTGAGAGATAAATAGATAATTAAAACCATCAAAATTGCTATGTGTACAGGGTTATTTATTATATTTTTTTAATGGAACACCCTGTGTATTATTGGCTAAAATAATAGATCTTTTTCTTCCGATTCGCAATAAATAATATATATTTGACAAATGTATTTTTGTCATTTTGATGGAAGATACAACCTTTAAGTGCCAGTTATGTCAAAAGTTTTTCAAAAACAAAAATGGTCTGAACATCCACAATGGAAAAAAACACGAGAAGTCTCTATTGGTTGCAAATTCATCAGAAAATAATATTCCTTCAACTTCATCAGGATTTAAGGGAATCAACACAAATCTTGGAAGATATTTTAGACCATGTTTTATATATCCAGATTCGTCAATATCTACAGAATCTTCAGATGATTTTTCCCAGTCAACATGGTCTTCACATCCAACTATTAACAAAAATGATGAGCAAGAAGACAATATAAGTGCAGCTGATATAAGCACATTTTTATCTTTATTGAAAGAGAAAAAATTCGTCATAGAAAGGATTCCAAAAGGTGCGAGAAATGTTTTTGCACTAGAGTTGGCTCACCTGATCGATCAATGCACAGTATAACTCTGTTTTAGAATGGTTCCGGTTATTCTTTTTCCCTTATATCACCCTTTGTGCACCAAAAAGAAATAGAAAGAGTAAAAATTTAACATCAGCCGTAAAGGAAAATTTAACGCTTTGGTCAAAACAAAAGATATTGTCAGGAAATACTCCTTTTTTTTAAGCCCTTGGATGTTGAAAAAAAGAAGTTTACAGAGAAAAATCAATCTGACTTTTCAAGATAAGTTGAATCAAAAGTTGCTGCTGGTGATATACAAGGTGCGATCCGTTTGCTGTGTAGTGAAGATGTGTTGTCTGCAAAAGATGAACTTACACACAAAAAATTGCAAGAAAAACATTCGTCCAATTGCGGTAGGTTGTACCCTAAGAAGACCAATAGCTAAGATAATTTGTATCAAGTTGAGAGATCGTCTTGGTAGTTATTTAAGACCGTTTCAATTGGGTTTCAACACCAAGTGTGGAGTCGAAAAAGCAGCTCATGCTGCACGTCGCTTCATTTCCACACAACATTCCAATTCTAAACTTTTTCTAAAAATTGATTTTTTTCAATGCTTTTAGTATGATTGATAGAATTCCATCTTCTCTGAGTCTTCTAAAGTTATTCCAGAATTCTACAATTTCATCTCAGAGGCATACAAGGAGATCCTCTGGGCCCCCTTTTATTTTCGTTGACTTTCCATCCTATAATTTCATCCCTTAAAAGTGAATTTAATGTTTGTTATCTTGATGATGGAACTTTAATTGGAAATTCAGAAACAGTTTTTGAGGACTTCAAAAAAATTATTTCAGAATCTTCTAAAATTGGTTTAAACATAAATTTCAATAAATGTGAAATATTTTCAATTTCATCAAAATCTGGCAATTGTTTAGTTGATCATTTATCAAAGTTCAAAAAAATTTCTTCACTCATCAAAATAATTGATGAAGACAACCTAAATTTGTTAGGCTGCCCTCTTTCTCTAAATAATCTCCGTGAAGAATTTAAGTCCAAAATATCCACTTTGGATAGATTATCAAAAAATTTGAATATTTTAAATTCTCATACTGCTTTTTTTCTTCTCAAAAATTCTTTATCAATTCCTCGTATGCTTCATCTTCTTCGTTGTGCACCTTGTTGGAAAATTCCAGACTTGACTTCAAAATATGATTTACTTCTCAAAAATATTTGCGAAAATATCACAAACTGCACATTTGATGAAAATTCTTGGTATATTAGCAGATTTCCAGTAAGGTTTGAAGGTTTGGGAATTACAGATCTTTCATCTCTTTGTTATTCTGCTTTCATTGGATCTTTAAAATATGTTTCAACTTTTCTAAATTTCCTTATTCCAGACTCTATTCAAAAGTGTTCTGATGAGATTTGATTGAGGCCCAACTATCTTGGCAAGAGCAAACTGGCAATTCTTTACTAGTAGATAATTTTAATAATCAACATCAACTTGATGACGCTTTGTGCCAATTTCAAATGGTTGAGTATATCTCCAATTGCCAAGGAAAAAAAAGAAAAAGCTAGATTACTAGCCCTTCAACAGCAAGAGAGTATTGCTTGGTTTCAAGCATTGCCTTCTTCCGCCTTGGGAACACTTTTGGATGACTCTTCGTTTCGCATTTCAGTGTCGATCTGTATGGGACAACCTGTGTGTGCAAATCATACTTGTGTTTGCGGTGAGAATGTTAATATTGATGGGCTTCATGGCCTTTCTTGCCGTAAAAGTGCGGGTAGGTTTTCACGACACAGTTGTCTTAACGATATAATCAAGAGGGCTTTAACTTCTATCGATTTTCCATCTATTCTTGAACCTGTCGGAATATGCAGATCAGATGGAAAGAGGGCAGATGGAATGTCACTTATCCCATGGAAACGAGGCAGACCTGTAGTTTGAGATGCTACCTGCTCGGATACTCTGGCTTCTTCCTATCTTAGTTTATCTTATAAAAAACCTGGCGAAGCCGCCCGATTGTTCGAGAATGCGAAGAAAAGGAAATATGAGGAAATTTCTAAAAATTATATTTTTGTTCCATTTTGTGTTGAGACTTTTGGACCGTGGGGAAATGAAGCAAAACATTTTATAAAAGAACTTGGTTCGAAACTTAAATTGAAAACTGGTGAGGAAAGGTCAACATCTTTTTTGAAACAAAAAATTAGTTTAGCTATTCAGAGGGGTAATGCGGCTACAATTTTGGGTAAAATTCCGGAACAGCATCAATTGGATGAAGTTTTCTTTCTTTAATTTATTAGTTTTAGTCATAACTATTTTAATTATTATTATTATTATTATAAATAAAAATTTTATATTAAAAAAATAAAATAATATATGTTGGAATTTGGTTCAGCCGATTTTGCGCTATACAACTTCAAAGTCACATTGAATCCATCCAAAAATTTTAGCCAGACTCAAAAATTCCTGGTTTTTGTCAATAAAAGAACCGATTCATTCAAATACAGCGACTGGGAAAATAAGTCGAGAAAAAAATTCACTGCCTCCTGCACTAATACGGTAGAATCAATATATTTTTTATCTATGGGTAGAATTCAGCTCAACGTAATGTAATTTTCATGAGACTTTGAACTTGAATAGCACAAAAACGACTGAACAAAATACCAACATATTATTATATGTATATATTTGGAATCAGAAAAAATGATCAATTTTTTTATCAAAATACAGGGTGTTCCATTTAAAAAAAATAACCATCATTTTTTTCAATGTTGTGAAGTCGATTTTTTATTTCCGCTATCACCAAAAGTTGCTACGTGAAAAAACCTAAAACATTTGAATTTGAAGTTTTCTTCCATCCCTCATAATAAGAGCTGTAGGTGGTGGTCAAAATATAATAGATAACCCGGTACATATTCAACCATAATGGGGTCGTTGCACTATATCAAAATCAAAGCTGATTTTGTGTAGAATATATAACTGTGGGTTTCTTAATAAAATGGGTTACATGAATTGGCCAAAATAATGCACAAAATTTAAACTAGGCCTCTTTGAAATAAATAAGTCCATCAACCTGGGCCCATCGTCGCATTGACGTCACAGATCAATATCCTTTATCCGCTTGACACTGAAATGCACGCGCGCTGCTTGATACAAATGCGGCGTTGCGAGATGTACTATTGATGGTATTTTAACAAGAATTACTAGCTCAATATGATGAACGAAAGATAATCGATACATTTAGGTTAACTTTAAAATGGATGGTAAATAATGTGATTTAATACAAAAATTAACCAGGAAATTATACGACACCACCCAGACTGGGTTTTTATGATACCTTTGACCGTATCATAAAACCCTCAAGATATTTATTTTTCTCAGACCCAAATTAATGCAGACGCATAGAATAGTTATTTATCAGACGTAGGGATAAACTCAAAGACACAATTCTTTGAATTTATCCCTACGTCTGATAAATAACTACCAGGAGCGTTGCATACTAAACAAAAACTGCAAATATTGGTACCTGCAAATTAAAGCTGGTAGGCAATATTATTTATTGGCCCATTCTTTTTTGACGATATTGAATCGTATATAAGCAAAGTTGATCCAAACCACGAACGTGAATTCGAAATTGAGAAATCCCTAGAATAAAACACGCTTTACACTCGACCCCAAGCAAAAAGCATCTCGGCAACGTTGCGTTCTCTACAGTTATCGACCCACGGGAAGAGCTGCGCCGGATCCAAGAAGCGACGCCATATTTTGCCGTACACGCGTCATCATTTAAAAGGCTTAAAAGGACTGTTGACAAACTTCGACGCTAGTTTATGCCCTTAAAAATCGATAAAAAAAAAAAAAAAAATACGGGTCTAATATTTTTGATTATATTTTCAGAATATGCAATAAAAAAAGTACGTGCAACGACCCCATTGTTTATCTTTAAATAAAAATATCTGACTAAAAATATTTTACCATGATTTTTGTATTATTTTCAAAATATTCCGGAGTTGTGATTTGATGTGGTCCGGTGTTAGTTCTCCGAGAGAAAAAAAAACGAAATTAAAATGCCTTTTGTGTTCCCAAGTGAAGAATATGCCGAGATCTGCAAAATAATAATGAAATTGTGGTGAAAAACAATTTAATAGGTTTCCATAGCATTGATGCTTTTCATTATTTATTCATCTCTCAGCTCCCTACTTGAAAAAATGCATAACGTATCAAGGCAGCAATAATATAACTATTCAATCGACACAACTATCGATTTACAGTGTCTATGTATATAGACACTCTGTACTATCGATTGAGCCACGAAAACATTCTATGGACGGCTGATCAAGACTCTTCTTGAGTTGACGGTAATCTACTCGTTTCTTGGACCACTGGACAAACCTGTCGTCCTTCATCAATTTTTTTGTTTTTTGATAGTCGTATTTTCAGATTAACATGAAGCTTATTTAAAAAATCCCAAAGCCAACTAGAGCATAAAAGAATTAGATTATTTTGATTGCTAACCAAAACTTAATATGTTGTTATCAAGTCTATGGGATATAGAAATATTTTTATATTCATTTCAATGACACTCTATAGGGAAAGATGTAGCGATATAAAATTTCCCTTTAAAGTACCTTGCTCATTTGTAAATGAATCGAGCTGATATTATTTTTTCATTGTTGACGGTTTCATAAAATACCCTGTATATCAAGAAAGTACCCCTGCCTTTTAGTGTTAAATCTGAATTTGCCATCAAATTCAAATATTGAGATAAATAATTGATCCTGGATCATCGTGAAACCGACCCAATTCTAATGAATCGTCCTATTCCTAGTGCATGTGACCAGATCTTTATCTCTATTGTACTTCTCTGCATTGACTATTTTGACAATAATAATAAGTAGCTCTATTGATTTGTAGATATTTGAACATTTCAGATGATTAGCACTGCTTTTTTGAATCCAGTCTCAAGCACTGCTTTCTGTTTGACCTTATTAGTTGTTAAGTTCTACTGGTGTTGATTCGTGGCGTTTTAGAATATTTGCTACAATGGTGATTGGTTGCAAAGTTTAGTTTGAAAAGGCTTTTTTGGAAATCTACTTGAGTTTATTTACAAAAGTGGTAGGGTTGGCATGTTTTGAACAAATTTGGTTTTTAAACTTGTTCAAAACACTCGAGCTATTTTAAACACATTTGTTTTAAACATGTAAATCTTGTTTTTTTCATTAGGTCAGTTTCAAATTGTTGTTTGACTAAAAAATGAAGCAAGTATTTTCTAGTCATATTTGATGAGAATCAAGCAGTAAGTCAAAGTAAACCTCGAAGTAATCACATTATGCCTGAGTTCCAGTCAATATCAGTTCAAAGTGGAAGTGACAGATTTCCGCTTGGTAAACGAGAATCATATGGTACCATCCACATTGAATTTGGCGTAAGCTTGACTTTAAACACAAATTCAATGTAGATGGTGGCATTTGATTCCCGTTTACCAAGCCGCAATCTGTCACATCCACTTCGAGTAAAATCGAATGTAAACCTATTAGTGTTAGTCTCGGTGTTAGTAGATGTTAGAGACGTATAATAGGCGTGAACATCATGGGCATAAATCGGATATACATACCTAGTTATTTTTTATTTCCACTAATACTAATAATAATTCTCAGCAATTTTGTAAAAGTAGTCATTCTCTTTTTTGCTGGATGTATTCAAACATGTTTTAAACCATGTTTGGATAAAAAATATGTTTTTTTCCAACCCTGAAAAGTGGACTTCGATGAATTGGAGATTCATGTTTTACAATAAAATTGAATTTTTTGGTTTAAATAACTGAAGTGAGTGGTTATTGATGATTTTTAATGCGGATTTGATAGTCTTGACAAAGAAAACATTTTCCAAGACGGACATTATGAAACTGCGAAGCTTAAACTTCGAGATCTTTGAACCGTATTTTTGTGATAAAACTATTTTTTCTACCTGTTGTTGGAAGAACAGAAACTTCTAAAAAAACTATACAGGTTGTAACAAATTCGAGTATATAGCAATGATAACTCGTTGATCATAATAAAAACAACGTTGGTTATGCAGGCAAATCTGCTCAACTTCAATCTAGAAAAAAATGCCGCTTGGAAACTTGGAAAATTCCGAAGCCTTCCGGAGATTTTTTCGAACTCTTTTTTATTTTGTCGTGACTTTATTTCAAGAGATAATTCAAAACGAATGAAACATTTTCATGGCCATTTTTTTCGGCTCTTCAAGATAGCATTATCGAAATTGAGATCCATCGTTTCGAATTCTCGCACCCATTATCAACTTTTTTTTTCAAATACGAACCCAACTTTTTCAATACATTTTAAGATAAGTCTTCGCTCTTCGAAAATAATGATGCATCACTGTTCACTTTTTTTCTGCTATAATTTTTTTTGTTCCAATTTTCATTTTCATTTTTACTTTTTTTGAACTTGGAGCTTTTTTATTCAAGTCAAGAGTTTTTATTGTTACCCGGACCACGATCCGCGCGCCGCGTTCTGAAAGGATCAACAATTTTGGATTTTGATAACTCCCGTATTAACTTTCTACATTATTTCAAAATGTCAAATGTGACACATAATTATTTCCAGGAAACAAAGAGTTATTCAAAAATGGCCACAATATCAAACATGGTATCTTGAAGAGCAGAAAAGTGGCCATGAAAATGTGTCATTCGTTTCTAATTACCTTTTCAAATAAACTCAGGGCAAAATAGAAAGGACTTCGAAAAAATCGGTTATTGTCAGATATCTCAAGAACTCTTCGGAATTTTTCAAGTTTAGAAGCGGCATCTTTTTATATGCACATTGGGCACCTTTGCCTTCATTTAACCGACTTTGTATCTCTTATGGTTAAAGAATTACCAATGCTATATACTCGAATTGATTACACCCTGTATGTTGTTATTTCCACCAGTGGAATTTCAATAATGATGTTCTTTGGCATTTTTATGACGTATTTATTACATACTAATAACACACAGACCAAATTTCAGCTCAATTGCATAAAACCGATGTCTATGACGTCGCGCGATCTTCGTTCCTTTATTTATTTACACGTGAATAGAGGCTCAGAAAAATATAACATGTTGCGCATGTAAAAAAAAATGAGGAACTAGGCTATTATTAATCTAGTTGCTAGGTGATAGAATCGTGTTCATTTAAACGTGATCAATTTATCGTTATTCATTCATCATTTTTCCTCGTGATTAATTTTTTTCCATAACTTTCAAATGTTCACATTTGCTGTTTGCTTTTTAATTGCATCCGTATTTAGTAAACCAGTACATTCTAGTACAAGCCCATAATATTCTCAATGGCATGATTTGTCGTGATTGTAGGTCCCCGAGGTCCAAAACCAGCAGCAGCTGCTCCGTCTGGCGCGGGAGCAGCAGTGGCGGGCGGACCAGCGACAAAACGGGCGAAAACCGGAAGGGGTGCGGCCGGGGGCGGGGCGGGTCCAGGTCGCAAAAAGGCACAAGCAGCGCCAGTGGCTCCCGCCTTCGATTCGGAGGACGAGGACAGTGCAAAACCGATGTCGTACGACGAGAAAAGACAATTGTCGTTGGACATAAACAAACTACCGGGTAAGTTGCATTATAGGTTGGTATACAGAGTTTCTCCAAAATCTTGGAACATGAGCTATAGACTATCAATAATTATCATTATTATTAGTCAAAACGAATTATGGACCACCATCTTGTCATCCCATAATAATAGGCGTATGAAGTTATTTCAATCAGATGTTTAAAGCTTTTACAAATCAACTCAGTAATCAATACTAAACAAATTGATTACTTATTTGATAGCTCTAAAGGTTCCGGCAGCTTAAAGATAGAACTAATGGCTCACAACTTATCAAGGGCTCAATCAAGCTAGTTTACCTGACACCATGTATCAGTTTTTAAGCAAAATTAGTTTTTATTCATCAAACTGACAGTAGTACAATTCAAGCGTCAAGAATTAATGATTAAAATAATTATTGACATATTTGTATAGCAAATAACATATTATACATGCAGCGCCAAGTGAGTGGAGTGTAGACTACAAATACCAATTGAACTACGTCATAAGAGTTGGCCTTCTATTTTTTCTTTTTTTTATGGTTTTGAGTATAAACTTGGTGTGACTTGTACTTTTGCAGGCTTTTTGATCTTCCAATCTTTTTAATTTATGGCTATTTGAAATAGTGGTTCCTAATACGTTTTGATTATTTAACAAAATTATTTGGTTCAAGCGGTAAAAGGTGTGAATATTATCAGAAAACTCTCTGGACAGCATTCAGCCCATTTAATAAGTTTGGTTTAGCTTTTTGAAACGTTTTCACTTTTTTTCTTCAGGAGACAAACTAGGTCGGGTGGTGCACATAATCCAGTCGAGAGAACCATCGCTAAGGGACTCCAACCCGGACGAAATCGAGATCGACTTCGAAACCCTAAAACCATCCACCCTTCGCGAGCTGGAAAGTTACGTGGCGTCGTGTCTAAGAAAAAAACCACGTAAGCCTTACTGTAAGTTCCGTTTACTGTTATGCCTGGTCCTCTGTCTTCTGTTTTCAACACCACCAACACGTGTTTGAGTCAGAGTCAAAAATGGCACGTTGTATGTTGCACTTTGAAAACTTTTATTTGTGTGTTATGACTCTTTTTCAAATACAAAATTAAGAAATTTCTGAGGGGGAGATTGATCGATTCAAAATAAACAACAGGCGTACGTAATTGGAACTACACAATTTTCTAAGCATGGTAGATGTGTTGGGATAAATTATTGGGTTTTTGTTGTTGCGCCTTAACTTTTGGCAGAATGGTGTTTGGTTTAACTTTGCTTGTGTAATTAACTATGTGGCTTTAATTTTTATTAGTAGGCGGGTATTGATTCATTACTTTGTTTCGTCCTCATTCTATGAAACTTAGTCTAAGGATAAGAGATATCTTGATCATTTATTGTCAGTTTTCACTTTGAACGTCTACAAAATATGTTTAAACCTTTTTCCGACTCATTACAGGGTGGTCAATTTATCTTGTTCTTATTTTAAACCTGTGTAGGTTCGTAATTTTTTATCTTTTCGAAGTGAACCGAAGAATATGTTGTAGGGCTATCTGCCAAATTTTAATTTTGATATCGGAATAAATGATATACGGGGATTTAAAAAAGTTATTCAACTAATCTTTTTTCTCAAATTGAAATGGGGGGGCCTGTTTCCATATTTCCGATAAGTTACCAGATAGCTGACTAGCAACTTTTTAAATATCACCCTATAGCTCAAAAACTAAAATGCCCATGAGATTTTGAAGGTATTTTCACTTATAATCTCCCTAACGCTCGAATTATTTCCGGAAATTTTGTCGAGTTGCGAATTTCCAAGGCGCAAGCCGAGGGAAATTTTCTTAAAAAATTCGCAACGAGAACAAATTTCCGGATTTTTAATTCGAGCTCGCGGGAGATTCGGCAAGAAAATTTCATGCCAAAACTATTTGAGAAGATTTAATAGTAGCGGCTGGATGTAGCTCCCATGCACCAACCATAGTGTGGGATTGTTAGGGAGAGTGGGGACGGCAACACTGTAATCATATGGGAGCTACATTCAGATGCAAAGCCAGGGAAATTTCCACTTATTAATCTCTCAGTCACGTGATTATGAGTAGGGTGATTTCCGATAAAATTAGGTCGTTGCCATAGCAACATAACAAAATGCAAGCCTATGATTGGTTAGAATTGACTGGTAGGAAATTTTCATCCTTATTATACCCTGAAAGTTTGAGGTCGCTGTCTTGTTACAATTTTTAATTTTGAGCCAGAAGTATTTTCAAAATAGTGACCAATGGACGTTTTGATATTCTCACCTGTCACTACTGTGTCGAGAAATGCAGAACGTGCTCATATATTTTGTTTTGCTAGTAAAATCAACGGCACGAACTACTATCCACATGAATATTTAAATTTTTTGTTTCAATTAAAGTTGAACAAAATTTGAATCCATAATATGAGCATGTTCTGCATTTTTCAACACACTAGTGATGGCTGAGAATGTCAAAACGTCAATTGGCCGCCATTTTGAAAAAAAAACTGGCCCAAAATTGAACCTCGAATTTTGAGGGTTTAATAAGGACCTTTGAAATGAGATATCACCAGACCCCCCTTTCCATTTGAAAAAAAGTAGGTTAGATGAAAAACTTTTAAATCACCGTTAATCATTTGTTTCGATATGAAAAACCTGGCAGATAGCCCCACAACAAATTCTTTGGTTCGCTTCGATAAGATCAAAAATGACGAAATTACACATGTTCAAGATGTGTGTAAAGCTCTTATCGTTATTTCAAAATCCATTTAAATGTTGAAAAAGACTGTATACACGTTCATTGCACGAAAACTACTACAGTTTTAAAACCAAGAGTCAGCGAAGTGAACAGATTACACGTGATTAGACATGGCGAAATGATTGAACTGGTCACATGTGTTGGTTCATGTCACGTGACATTTTAATCGTTCTCTTTTGTCTGATCACATGAGGTCTGTTTACATATATGATTCTTCGTTTTGAACGGGTTGTAGAATTAAAATCTTTTTTTTCAGTACAGTTGATTCATTGTTCGTTATATACTCATTTCAACTTGTTCTGTTTGCTTTTTATCTGTTTCATATTAGACCAGTCGATATAATCAGCTTAACATTTTGAAAATTTGATGATCGAAATTTGGGATCAAATGAATTTCCGTGATACCAATTAACTGAAATTATATTTTTGGAAAAATCTTCCTTTTCTCCTTTTGAATGCTGGACTTCCAAAACAAATTTGTCGAATGTAAGACTTCCAAAAACTCATCAATCACATTTTGATAACCGGATGATTTTTTTTTGCAATTTGATTTTCAAAAGTTCGGAATAAAATAAAAATCTGACATTTTATTGGGCCATTTCTCTGGCGGGGAAAGTATCAAGGAATAAATCAAGTCAAATTTCACAAAAAGGTTTAAATGCTTACGAATGAGAATCATATTAGACAAAGAAAATCTAATCCGTCAAACACGTGATCACATTTTGTCCGCCATTGTTGTGATAAGAGTAGTTGAGCCGGTCATAAGGAATATTTATCATGTTTCCAAGGACTTTTATTTATACATGGTGTTCCTAAATGTCATGTACCTACAAACCAAGGAGGGTTTGTTTATTTTATGTTTGAAACTATATACAGGGTGTTACAAATTAATGCACTCGCATGGAGATCTCTTAAACTCTACAAGCTCGGTTAAATTGAGGTGAAGTCGCTTATTTTGATGCTCAACAAAATGCCGTTTTGAAAGCCAAGAAATTCCGACTTTGTCCGAAATATCCGAAAAAACCCGAAATTTTTCAAAACTATTTTCATTTTTTTCTGACCTCATTTGAAGAGATATTTTGAAATAAATGGAATAAGTGGATCAATGCGCCTAATCACTTTCGTCATCAATGTCATGCATAGGATTTTATTTTGTGTCAGCTATAGATTGATTGTCGGCTTAGACCGTTGACAGACAAAAAAAGTTTAAACTTCTCAGCTGTGAAAAAAAAAATAACAACTGAGACAAAACAAATTTGGCTTTCATAGGAGATTGGTCGTCAATGTTCAGCAATGAATATTTTGAAATATTTTTGCACTCTCTACACAAGTTGAAAAAAAAAACAAGGAATACATCACAACATTCCTACTGGTGTATCCCCAGTTTGCGCCACATCAAAACTTGTTTTGTTTGTAATTAGTTAAAAAATTGTTCCATTCATCATTTACTTTTTATGGTTTATTCTCATCTATGCACTAGCATACCATTGAAGTAAAAAAACTTTAGTAGTAACTGATGTTAATTGCTCGACTGTACGACTGGTCTCTGCATAGATAAAGAACTAGAAATTAAATATGGTACTGGCTTGTATTGTTGCTTTAATCAATGTATGGTTTTATACGTAAGTGACATTTTTTGCAGACAAAAAGTTACCGGGCAAATCAAAAGAAGAACAAATCGCCGAGAAAAAAAAGGAGCTAGAAGATAGGTTGCTTGATGTCAATCACAAGATTGGTCCAAGTAAAAAGGCACCAAAGAAAGGTAAAAACATGATGCTTTCGATCAAATGTTTTATAATTTAAGTCGGTCGTATGATTATATTTATTTAGTTATACAGGATTCAATTTCTAACAGTAGAGTTTTCTGTTCGATTTGAAAATTTTATGATTTTTTTTTGTAAAAGAATGTGATTCATATGTGATATTATTTACTAAAGTTTTCAAACGATTTTTGTGTTTGAGTGTCTTGAATGGTTGTGGATTTTTTTGCTAAGCAATTATTAAGTATGGACCATATTTCGTCAGTCAATGAAAGTGAATTATGTACCCATTTTTAATTTAGTTTTGGTGAAAATGGATCGGAAGAACATATCTCCTACATAGGCACAAACAGAAGGAATTGTGTATTACTGTCCCATAACAAGCGAACAGCCAAAAAGAATACAAAATGTTCATGACAATGTCTCATGGTGTCAACGGACTTAACCTAGCTTGAAAACATCAAAACACCAAAACGATTAGTCAAATGAACAAAACAAAATGAAGAACCTACCGATCAAAAATCCAATTAATGCGGGTTCTGACTAGTCAATTTGAATAAAACATGTTTTCTGCATCATTGTTAATGTAGAGAAGAATACACATCCTGCTCTACCCAATCAGCCTATTAAGTGTCAGTCGTATTTAGTTAAGGCAACGAAGATCAAAAAATGCCGGATAGAGAAAAAAAATTGTGTATTTGCGAATTTTGGTGTAAGTGTAGGTTGAGGTGTCCTGAACAACATACTAAAAGTCCTGATCGTTGGGGGGCGAGCTAAAGTGGAGGGAAGTCTCTGTTGGTCATTTTGCTACGTTTCTCTTGAATAACTTGAAAACGAGACCAACCAGCGAAAAAATACTAGAGTACTAAATTATTCAATGTAAAATTTCCTACAAAAAAGGTGTTTTGTATTTTTTCGGAAATGGATTAATGTTAAGAAATCAGATTTTCATATTATGAAAATATAAATTGAGTTTCAACTGCTTCGTCTGACGTGCCACCGATGCACTTCCACTCAGTCATTGGCCCCACTCCTCATTTTGTCAGGTGGTCTACTAAGAGTCTTCGTATACCTCCATTTATCGAGGTCTAAGCTATACACTCAACCCTTCCAGTTTGGTACGCCACTGATTGAAATTTCGAAATTTTGAGCTCAAATTCTGATTCTGCTTTGAAAGTTCATGCGATATATGGAATCTCATGATTCTTGTATGAACGGGTTCGGAAATATTGAGGAAGAAAAGTCTTTGGGGTGCCCTATTTGAAGGGGCGTAGCTCCCGTAGATAAAATTTCTTGTCAAATCTTCATTGGAACTTTTTTTCATGAAAATCCTTGATGAAAATACCCCGTGGAAATAAATCACCCCACGCATTTTGTTATCAAAGTTTAGGAAACACCCTGTATTATCATATAGTTTTTCCTTCATCCATATCTCCTTACATGTCAATTTTAGCGACAATAAGTACAATGACTTTTTTGATGAGAGTTTCATGTAGAATAATTAAGTATTCCTATGTTTATTTGCTGAAGGTCCTGGTTCTCCCGCTATTCATGAAAAACCAAAAAAAAAAACTTCAGACACCCTCCACTACCTTAGCTCGCCCCCCACCGATCAGGACTTTTAGTATGTTGTTCAGGACACCTCACCCTTCCTATACCAAAATTCGCAAATACACCATCTTGTTCCTCTATTTTTCCTTCGTTGTCTGGGCTAATTCATTATTCGCTATTATTGTTCAGCCAAAACGAACAAAAAGTATAACCGTTTCACAGTTTAACGAAAATACGAACATAGTGATCAATTGGTCAATTGGAAAAATGTGTTCTCAGGTTCATTATTTGTTCATATCACTGGATCAGTCAAAATTCAATATCGTTTATTATTCAAACTTAGTAGTGAAAACCCCCCTTTTATAAATTTGGTAGCAAGTAAGAGGCTTATGATACACTATTCTCCTGAAAATAAGGGAGTAGAGTTTTCTATGAATAGGCAAAAAGAGTCTATTTAAAATCCACTTGGTGTCTCGACTTGCTTGTTCCACAGGGTGCGTCAAGGTAAGTGGCCTATTAGAATAGCCGGGAAAATAAAGCGATTAATATTTTTAAAACTTTAATGGTGAGATATACAGTGATGCTCTCTTCAAATGAAATACTAGCGACGTTGCGACTCTCTTGCTTCAAATGGAACACCCTATTAGTCCCCAGTACAAAGTGGTATTTTCGGAGTGATACATACAGTCATGAAACTTTGTGAATTGCTTTCTTATGTCAAGTGTACTAACCCCTGATAATAGTAACTTTGGGGGTGGCCATGTCTTTGCACACGCAACCTCTTAATCTTCATCTCCTGACGGTATTAGGAGGAGATATATATTTTGGTGGCCTAGTATACCATTCTTTCAGAAACAATATAGAGAATAATTTTTGTAAACATCAGAACCAATGATCTAATAACTATAGATGAAACATTTCATTCATAAACTGTGAAAAATTGTGTGGCCAACATCGAACATAGAAGAGACGTGAGGAGGAGTTGAGCGGGCCACTAAGTGGGCATACGTTTGCACCTCACTAGAATGTGCTTCGGTTACTACTCGCGATGCTGCCAGTGACGTGACTATTTTACAGAATTCTTGAATTCTCATTCACTGCAAGCTTGACACTTGCGAGTCATTTCAATATACCATATATAAGTAAATAATGAAGCACTACAAACTAAACCAGAATAAAAACACAATAAACATTCACAAAATCAACACCAGATCCCACTCAAAAAACAAGAACAATGAGACGAAATATGAATAAAATGTGTGTAGACAGAATCCGATCGATAGGGGCGGACCCAATTTTGGTGTGTTGCCGTACTTTAGCCTTTTTAATTTTCAGAAGAAAATACTGGTTTTTCCAAATCCTAAATACCTAAACAGATCTTGAAGAGATGTTTCAATTTAAACAAAAAGGTTACCATCGACTTATTTGATTAGATTCATACATAAAATGGTTTCAAAAATGATTCCAAACAATGTTTTAATCTTTTTGCTGCGTAGTAATACAGTGTGGCAAACGGTTCTGTAACTACGAAAAGAATTCGTATAAAAAAATCAATATTGCCATATTTAACTTCCAGAATGCAGAACCTGTTGCTTCGTGTAACAAAGCTCATTCAAAATCGATTTTTATGATTACAAATATCGACAAGGATAGTTCAAAGTATATTAACGTACATTTTTTATCTATTTTCAATTAATAACTAGTTTTTTCAAGACCAATGAGTAGAATTTTCTCCAAATATTATTATCGGCATCGGAGAACCGGCAACACGACTCGAAAATAGTCGAAAGGCGTATCTTGAAGGAGTCTTATTGGTTGTCTAATGTGATGACACTTTTTTGATGAATGAAACGGACTCGCAATTGGCCGTAGTAAGTAACGTGACTATTTTCAGCGCATTATAACAAACCCGGACAATAGCAAATTGTTATTGGTGTTGTTGATTATTGACATTATTGTTACCTAGTTATTGTTGTTGGTGTTCGTCATATGAAACAGGTATTTATTATGTTTTGAATTTTTGAACTGAACCTGATAAAAAAAAAGGATAAATCAAGTGACCAAAAAAGATTTTTTGGCAAATATTGTGACAATGACAAATGAACAAAATTTCTCTCTCATTTTTCTTTAGGGAGAAACTCTGCACCCGAGTGCACAGTTCGATGTTGTCCTCATGTTTATTTCGTGATGTTTTATCTATAGTTATTAGATCATCAGAACTATATGTATGTAATTCCATAATCTCCAGATTTTTAACATATTGAGGTTTCGGTAGCCATCAAACAATGTGTGATTTTTATCGGCAAAATATTTCCGTCAAAAATGATTCATTATATTGTTTTTGAAGGAATGGTTTACTTGGCCCCCAAAATATACAGGGTGTCTATCAATTGAATGCCGATACTTAAGGGTG